>JAMKCH010067229.1:0-21667 GCA_023653785.1 Ophioderma brevispina | reverse complement strand
TAGTATAGCTAGTTCTATGGATTCAGCTTTTCGCATTGGACATAAGTGATCACCCGGTCTTTATCATTACTGCATAAATAACATACCCCTTTATTGATACTGACCAAGACTCTTTTCTCCCCTCCAGAGTAATCAAATCCAATATCCTCATAAGTACATTATATCAAATTGTCCAATCACGCTGGTAAGTTTTTAAGCTTGTTCTTCATGGTCTGTGCATTATGCAGTCTTAAATACCTCATCACTGCGTTATGGGATAGGGTGAAATAGTCGCAGGAATGCGAAGTCTCAAGTTTTTTATTATCACCTAATCACCTTATCGCCTAAAAGAATCGAGTAATCACTAATATCCGCATAATACCTTGTGTCAGTTATCCGAATACATGGTACAAGTGGGTTACATAACATGTGTACACGCAATCTGGTACTTATCTACTGTGTTTGTGTATTATGTGAAAATGCATTTAAATCCTTTTATCTCCAATGTATGGGAACTTAAAGCACTCAAAAGAGCTTCCGTGCTATGTTGTTTATTCTCTGCCCTCGAACCTCTAATTGACAATGTTTAGGCCTACGTGCTAATAATAGAAAAAACTAATAATTTGCTTTTGCTGTGGCACAGTTCGTTTTACACCAATAAATGTTTTGTAATTAGAAAAAAATAGCCATTGATTATTCTTAAACCATGACATTACTTTTTGTTAGGTATTTGGATGCCCATGTACGTGTAGATTGAAAAATGTGAGATGAGAATTACAAAGCTATAACTGACATTTTGGGGTCCTTTTGAGAATATGGGCATTTTACATGCACAAAAGCAATTTTTGTTTGATTCAAGTAATTGTGAAATATTAATTTCCCACCCTATTTTCAACTTTCTTTCAGATCTTATTGACGTCATAGCAGTGGCGGATTTAAGAGTCAGCAGTGTCGGCAGCTTCTGACAGGGCCCCCCTAAAAATATTGCTCTCAGGGCCCCCCTTGGACACACCTTAGTCGCACTAAAGTGCGATATTGCGTTGCTTCTTTATTCTCCAGGGCCCCAACTACAGCTGCTGACAGGGACCCTTTCCTTAAATCCGCCACGGCGATCATAGTGACTTCATATGCGAAGTATGGTACTCAATTTGATACCAATAGAAATGAGTAACTCTAAGCTCTGGTGTACCTAATTTATAGAATTAAGGCCCAGTAGGAAAATCTGGGGGGGGGGGGGGGGGGCGCTCGGGACTTTGCGAGGGTGGCCGCGCGCGGTGTGTATACGTGTGTTGCGACTTTTGGGTTGTATGTTTCTGTTTGTGTGTGAGTAACTGCATGTGAGAATTTGACTGTATCTTGCATCATTGTGGAGAAGCGGCAAAAATGGCTAATTTAGCCAAATTGGCACTCGCAAACCATCATTGTTTTGCCCCTAAATTCTAAACCATCAATATTTTTATTTTTTTCTTTCACTAATATAATGTCTTATAGAGCACTTATATGCCTGGTGCAGAGGTGTTGCCGAATTATTCCCAATGGGAAATGCTTTTCTGGATGTAGGGCTCCATGAGCCCCCCCCCCCCAATCATCTATTGTGTAAAAATACCTATCCATTGAGTGGTAATAACGTAAACTATAGAAAAGTCCAGTAAATGTACTTTGCTTTGTCGTCCTTTATCTTGTACTTTGTACATGTTTTACAGTATTCTACGCAGCATTCATTCGACCAACTAATAGGCCTAACGGTAAAGTATAATTTATATAATTAAAAGAATGTCTAAATTATAGGCATGTTTGCTAGGTTGGTGTGGTCACAGTGCTTTTTTATCGCGACAATATTCCTAAGCTCTTTATAACTCACCGAAATACGCACATTTCCAAGAGTTTCAATTATCTTTTAGAGTATACTGTAATATTTCCCCATATTTATGCCAGAAATGCCCGTACATATTCTAAATTTAACATATCTTAATAGTATATTGTGTCCCGAGACCCCGGTTGTGAAGTACATTTCAGTTCATAAGGTCTCTTTTTGGTAAACTTTTGCCTCAAAAGCTCAATTTTAGCCAAATTCTTCGCTCCTAATTCTGGCAAATTTCTCAAATTTCAGTTCCTAAACCCCTACCTTGGGACACAAAATCGGGCCGCACATCCCCTCCTGAGCCACCCCTACCCGCGCAATCGATCTGCATTTAACTGTCATTCACAAAGCCCCCCCCCCCCTCTCCATCGCCAAAGACGGGGACCCCGAATAAGGTTCCGGAAGGAACCAAACCAAATCCAAACCCCTCCGGAGAGATCGAAAGCCGAGAACCGCGAAATTCTAGTTTTTTGCTGGTCGGGAGGACCAGCCATTATGAGCAAATCCGTTAACTGACTGACTTATTTACTCCGTCCCGTTATGAATTGTTGCCGATGCCGAATTTCCAGATAATTTTACGTCTTGACCAAGTTCAAAGAAACACCTTATTAGCCTACCTCTTGAAACGCTTCAGCTGGGCGTTCCGTGCGTGATCGCGGCCAGTAAAAAGGATTTTTACGGCTACTATAATCGTTTTACTATTATAAAACAATACAAGAATAAAAGCTCTTCAAATGACAATTACAAACCGTCAAGTACCAAACCCCCCTTGAATTTTAGAACCGAGTATTAAAGTTCTAATTATCGTCGATCTGGCATCATAAATTGTGTCAGTTGGGCGTCATATGGGTGCATATTTGGCAAAACTTTCGACGCTGGTCGATTCGTCCCAAAACCAGTTTCGCGGCCCCATGCGAATTCGGACTCATATCAATTCGGTCCCAGTCAGTTCGGTGTCACGGCAATTCGGCCCCACGGTCTCGCGGCGGTCCTCATTATGAAAACGCGTGTAAACAATAACGTGCGTGTAATCCACTTAAAACCTTGGCCTAACCTTTTACGTGAATCATGATCATACTTAATAAGAGTATTATATTGATATATAAAAAACAATCATGGATTCATTATAGTAGACCCTCTCATGGAAAAAACTTAGCTCCGTCAATTTGGATATTTTAGACGTGTTTTAGTCTATTTGACCAGTCGTTTTGCAAAAAATATAATTAATATTATGCTAAATTAAATATTTTAAGCCATGTAAATTATAAATTAAAGAAAACCAATTTGTCATTTTGTAATCAATTAGCATTAATTCATCGTACCTTATTGGCACTGGCCTTATTGGAAAGGAACAAGACAGTATACAGTAGGAATTAGTGTCGAATTGACAAACAGAATTATCTTTGTAATGCATTTGGTAATACATAAAGTAAAATATACAATTTAGAATAGTATTTATTGGCGTTTTGTTCTACACGTAACAGCAGATGGCACCGCGGAAGCGGTTCTCCAACAATAGGGGAAGCAAAACACATGACAACAAAACTAATTATATATGGAATTAACAAATAAACTGTAACATCTTTGGGTTGGTAAATGATGTCCGTATTATTGTGTATACATACAAATGTATTAGGAACATTACAGCCGATCACCTCAAAATTAGGAACTGGGACTTCAACTCTCTGAAACAATCTACCACACTACGGTTGCTTATTCCTATCGTGTTACTCTAGTCTCGGTAAAAGGGCTGGGTTCAACGAGCTCGGCAGAGCAGCAAATTGTATTGTCACCCGTATATACGACTAACATCACGAATGATGATAATAAATCGATTAAAGCCCAGGTAAAATTCCAGTCCGCCATTTCTTTGACCCACTAGCCCCTCTCAAAGCAAAATTTTCCTCGAATTGGGGAGACTCGCAATAGGGGGCCTATTAAAAAGTGTGGTGATAAATACAAAAACAAGGGGACAACGCTAGATATTCAGTGTACACAGAAGTAGCAGGAAGAAAGTAGAAAGGCAAACCGATATCACAAAAATATACAAAAAAAATCAGATTAAATGGCACAGGGGTTCATTGGGTCCGAATTGGCATAGGGACCGAATTGACCGGATATGAGGCCGAATTTGTGAATATTTTACTGCGTGGACCGAAATGTAAGTGTTTCTTTCCATGGGGACCGAATTGGCATGGGACGAATTGACGTGGGACCGAATTGACCATCCAGAGACCGAATTGACTGATCCCGAATTGGCAACGGACCGAACGGACTGGGCCCAACAAAAAAACGTAAACCGGCTGCAATATGTACCGAAGGGTTTAAACAATATGTCTTAAGATATGGAGATTGGAAGAAGGTAATTTCATCTGGACTATTATGTGAGATGAAAGAAGGTAATTTCAAATTTTCCGACGTTATCGATACCTCAAAATTGCTTCATGGAAAGAATTTAGTATTCTCGCCACAGGCTACGAATTCGCAACGTTAACGGAATAAACCCGCATGTTAAAGTGCAGAATTTAAGTGGTGGCAGAAACTAAATTCATCCCCAATAGCGTACACTATCCATTGGCAACCTTTCTGCATTAGATCTGATTTATGCAATTTTTTTGGATGGTTTTGATCGCATTTTTTGGAGTTTTTTTTGCACGCCACGTGTTTCAATTAAGAATACATGGGGCAGAATTTCACATATTTAAACGGGACAAGCAGCGATTGCTGATCTGAAAAATCGAAAAAAATCATCAAAATTCAATTGATATTTTGGTATTGGCATGGCTGTGCTAACAAAACCTGCAAGTGGTTGGATTGAGATCAGTGTTATGAAAGGACAAGCCGGATTTTCTTATCTGATTCTGTAATTCTATACGTGCGTATCAAAATTCCGACTGAGATCACAAAAGCCTTTCCCTGTAAATATCCCACGTTTTAAGCATGGAATTTGTGCAACCACGACCTGTACAGTTTTTGAACCAAATACAAACATTATTTATCTTTGTTTTATTCTGTTCTGTGTAAACAATAATCAGCTGTAAAGTGTAGATTGTGAGATGCCGTTGCTGTGTGTCTATTTGCGGAGACGTATTGAAACATTTCCTCACATATTTATTTGTTCAAGATTTGGTGTGTTTAATCTACATTAAAGCAGTTCTGATGGAAATGTACTACCTTATCTCTGATTATAATTAAAAAATGCATTAATTCATCTTACATGATGGCACGGTGGCCTATGGAAAAGGACGAGACAGATACAGTAGAATTTCGGGGCCATTGCAAAAACGAATTATTATTGGGCATGCATCTGGTGAAAAATAAGGAAGATACATTAGAAGAGATTTATTCACCTCTGGCGTTTTGTTTTACCGTAACATCAGTGGTACACGCGGAAGCGGTTCATCAAACAATAGGGAAAGCAAAACATGACAACAAAATAATTTATATGAAAAAAATAACTGTTAACATCTTTGGGTTGGTATAATGATGTCCGTAGTTATTGTGTACTAAATACTACATTTATTAGGATACAGTTACATCGATCACCCAAAATTAGTACGGTGACTTTCACGGTAGCTTAGTTCCCTATAGTGCTTACTCGAGTCTACGGTGAAAGGCCCGGATTCCACGAGGTCGCTAAGCTAGCAAACTGGGTATTGGAACCGTATGGTAATACGACTGACATCACGGATGAGATATAAACGATGAAAGCCCAGCCAGTAAAAAATTCATCAAGCCTTTCTTTGACCCACTAGCCACTCCAAGCAAAATTTTCCTCGATTGGGGAGACTCGCAATAGGGGCCTATTATAAAGTTGTGTTGATAAACAAAAACAGGGGAAAAAAACGACTCGATATTCAGTTACAAAAGACTAGCAGAAAGAAAGTAGAAAGGCAAACCGATATCACAAAATGACAAATAATCAGATTAAAATTGCACGTGTGTTTCATTTGGGTCCGAAACTGGCATGGGGACCGAATTGAAGGATATTGAGGGCCGAATTGGTGAATATTTTACTGAGACACACAAAGTAACGTGTTTTTCCTTGGGAACGCATTGGCATGGGACCAGAAATGGACGTGGGACCGAATTGACCATCCAGAGACCGAATTGACTGAGACCGAATTGGCAACGGACCAAACGGACTGGGACCAACAAACGAAAACCGGCTGCATATTGACCGAAGTATTTGTGAAAGTTTTAACATTTTTTGACTATCATGTGAGTGAAAGAGGTTAATTTATCTTGACATTATGAGAGATGAAAGAAGGGTAATTCAATCTTTTTCAGCTTATCATAACTCAAAAATTGCTTTTATGGAAAGAATTTAGTAATTCTGCCAAGGCTACGAATTCGGCACCGTTAACGAATAAACCCGCATGTTAAGCTGCCGAATGTTAAGTGGTGGCAGAACTAAATTCATCCCCAATAAACTGAAACTAGTCCAATTGGCAAAACTTTTCTGCAGGAGATCTGCATTTTTGTAATTTTGATTGGTTTTTTGATCGCATTTTTGAGTTTTTTTTTTTGCACGCCACGTGTTTTCAATAAGAGACCATGAGATGCCTCTTTCTTGACAGTTGCATTTCTCGAAATGCGGGCAAATTTTGAAACAATTAACTTATCTAGTCTAATTGGCAAACCTTTTCTGCAGTAGATTGATTTATGTAATTTTTTTGGATTGGTATTTGATAGCATTTTTTGATCAAAAAACCCAATGTATGCAAAAAGGTTAAACAAACCAAAACTAGAAGGAAAAATGATTATAAATGTTATGCATTTCGTTGAAATTTGTCCGGACCATAGATCGTGTAGGCCTATGAATTTTTGGGTAGACTTGACTCGGCTACCAGCCAGTCTCTGTTGATTGCACAAAGCACATGTCAGAAGTGATAAATGTGTGTAGAACAAGAAACGATCTGGAATAACCAAAATTGGTTCCATAAACTATTAACTACTAAGAAAGTTCACACCTGTTGGTTAACCAGGCCAGGACCTCAGCTAGGCAAAAAAAATTATATTGGCGTAACTTGACTGGCCCTAAAAATTAGCCGACCGACATTTTTTAACAAACAAAACAAAAGCTCATTCAAATGGAAGTACATGACTCATGAGTCGCTGCACATCTCAGTATGTAGAGCCTGGCAATTGTTACTTTTTGAGTTCTGTTGAAAATTAAGTGTAGCAGAGAGTGCAAAAGGGTCACGTTAGTTTCAAAGACACAAAACAGGAGAAATATGTAACGTGTCATTTTAAACCTTAAAAATGATCAACATAAGTAACAAAATTCAAAACTCAGTCACGTGCAAAGTGGCCCCTTTGAAATTTAAAATATTTCTATAATTAAGGACACTATTCTGTTAATAATGATTAAGTTGTCAAAGCTGTTTTTCAAGTAAGCAATAGGGCCTTGACGGAGGTAAATTATATTGAATGGACTTTTGTTTGGTCCTCCAGATTTCATCCCAAGGAGCGAAGATACAATTCATGCACGTGGTTCACCTGAACATTAGCTAACATTCAGCTATTCTACAGGTGATTCCTTTGTATTCTCTGCATGTGGGTGTTCTGGAGGGCAGGTCAGCCAAGAAACCTATGGAACTGCGTGCAATCGCCCTATAGGCGGAACAATCTACCACACCAGTTAGAAGTTACAAGGGGGGGGGTCATAATGCCCCGGGGGTCAAATTACCGCTTTACCTACCTTAGTTGTCTTGGGCCTACATTATACCATATTCCGTTATAACTTTGATACCCCCAATAGGAGAGTAACAACACCCACAGAGTCAAGAGTAATCATGATGAAGAGCTATAACAGATACTAATAGTCTTCTGAATTCAAACAAATGCAATGCCTACCAACAAGGTGCCAGACAAAAATCATAGATGCTTCCATGTGCGGGATGATTTGTCTCTTGGACCTACTACGGATAGGAATTAACTGGGTACAAGTGCAAACGTCATACACCAAACATTAACTCTACATTTCTGACCCGGTTCTAGAAAGGATCTAGAGATACCAATACACTAACACCTAAACCACCTCATGAAGGGACACAAGAAGCCATACTAAAAAAAACTACAACTCTGGGACAAACAAGCAGATAACCTGCGTTGCTCCATTGCTGATGAAATATGGCTGACCCAAATTGCAAACAAATATTATAGTGATGTTGTCTGCTCCCATATTTCCAGTTCAGGAAAGAGGACACATGCCCTCATCGAAAACCAAACAACAACCAAGGACTACTATGTGCCTCCAATAAAGAGGGCTCTTAACCTACAACCAGCAACAGCTTGTGCCTCCGTGTGTGAAGCACATTGTGGAACCAGCACACCTGTCATGAAGACTAAAACCAGTAATGCTGCATTAAGTCCTGTAGTGGGAAACAGCCGATCTAGCCATACTAATCGGATGTATCATGGTCGAAGTGCATCTGATAAGAAAACTCAGAGACACCCGTCACTCAGCAGACAAAAGTAGAAAAGAAAATAATAATAATATACAGAGTTCTTATTAGCGCAAAAATCATCAGAAGATGAAGGGCGCACCAAAAGAACCGACACCCCGAACTCCCCACGACAACACATGCGTTGGGAATGCCTGATGCGAATAAAATTGAGTCTTAATGGTCTTGCACTGCGTAAGGGATGTAAGTTACGAGTGTGGTAGGAAGGGAGTTCCAGGCTGATGGTGCAGCAAAACGAAAGGATCGCTCCCCAGCAGATTTTAGAGCAACACTAGAGTTTTGAGGGTTTTTGCGATGAGGGAACGGAGTGATCGGGACGGTTGGTAAGCGCACAGGACAGAAGAAAGATAAGGTGGCCAGGGTCCCTTACAAAATAGCGAAAAACTAAAACACAGTTTAAATTTAATGCGGTAATTGATGGGAAGCCAGTGAAGCTCCTGGAGAATGGGGTGTTCATCTGCTCATATTGCGCTTTTAGCTATGAGACGCGCAGCAGAATTCTGAATTATTTGTAGGACGAACAAGTTGATATGAAGTGATTCCAGCCAAGGTGAATCCATCGCGAACCTTGAACAACACCAGATTTCAGACGATCGATATTCCAAAGTCAAGTCTCAAATCAATCAACAAAGTTCCAAAGTCGTTAGAGTGCGGACAGGGCAATCAAGAAAGATGGCAACATCAGGGTGCGAGACCAAAAGCAAAGCTTAAGCTCTAAGCCTGTAACTGCCGATATTAAGAACTTACAATGCTAACACGGTATACCTTGAATATCTAATTAAAAACTACGATATTGTCTGCACAAAAGAACAATGGCTCTACAAATTTGCAAGAAAATTTGAATGGTGCTCTGGGTGTCACCCGGCTCGCTGGATATGTGGATGACGGGGACCCAATTTCCCCCTACCAACGTCGCGTCCTAGAGGATGGTGGCATTGAAATTTACATTCCCTCACATGGGAAACAGCTCTAACAAAGCATGCTGAGGATGGTAATCACCGATGAGTGTGCCACAATTAATCTTCCAGATAGCAAGCTTATATAGTACAAATTGCTATCTCCCATGCCGTGGCTATAACACTTCATATGGTGAAGCTGATGACGCCTCCAGCATAGAGAAGTTGTAATAAAGTCAATAAAGTCAATCTGGGGGGACTCAATGCTACAGTTATGGAAAGACACTCCAGTTCGCATTACAATTCAAGCTCTGACAAATTTCGGCAAGGATATGCAGCTAGTCATTCACCTGGGCGGATAGTGGACCAACCATTCAAGAAACGGAAAGGGGCGGTCTTCTCGGTTGATTTTCCTCAGGGTCCGCAGCCAAAACTTCACTTCCTATCAATGTTAAATATGATGTTGATGTTCCTGCATCTGTAAATACATCTGACCAATGGCTCTTACAAAACCAAGATCAAGTGCCACTTTTATGATTGTTATTTTTATACCCCCCAGGGGTAAAGCTTGGAGTGGAGCTAATGCTAATGAAAAGAGTGCCAAAGTCATCTGGGAAAAAGCCCAATGTCAAGGAGTACTAGAGGAAAACTGTGAACAAACTATCGCACCAATGAAACTTCTGATGAGACTGAACTCCAGAAGATGTTTGCAGGCACTTCAAAATGCTCTCCTTGGGCTGCACCCCAGTGGTGTTACGACTAAAAAAGCAAAGATAACTTCAAATAACTCAAAGCGATGCATCCGCTATGGCGAGAAAATACAGGACAACAGACGTCTAAGGGAGCTAAAAAACCCCAAAAGCTCCAACCAGAGAAAGTCGACCAAATAAGACGACTTACTCTAAAATCGTTCGTTGTGCAAGTCCAAAATCACAGTCGAAATCCGGCTTTAACCAGCTGATAGTTCATATTCCAGGTGTCAGGCCTGGAAATTCTCTTGGGATTGTAAAAACTCACAGTCATCTTGATGTGGTAATGGTTTGTGGCTCTCCACAATCGCAGTTTGGTGATGGTTCTACTCCGATCTTGTTGAAGGAAGTTCTTTGTTTTTTTTTTTTGTTTTATCCGCCAACGACAGTTATGAGTCTGTTGAGGTTGACCCATGCTTCCTATCAAGGTACCGCCTTTGGGCTGCTAGAGGGATTCCACAAACGCTTTAGGTTCAAAGTAGAGGATGACCATTGCTCAAACCAATTTCATTGATCCAAGATGATCGATAGGAATACTGTGACTGCAGTGTCATGGATGGGTAGCAAAGTGATTCCGTGAAATTCTCTTATCCGCAATGGTGTTGGTGGTGGGATTAGACTACCATGTTCATCACATTTCTCGGTGACCTTAATCGTCTGAAGATTCCTCCATAAAGATTTTGCAGAGCTATGCCATACAGAATTGGGAGGTATCTACAGGCTGCCAAAATGCAACCACTAACAAGTCTCCTGCATCATTTCATACACTACATCAGTCTTATGTGAATGTACGCTTTGACTCCCTCATACTGGTGCAGCGTATTCACAGCTGAGTATGCCCGGCAACAGTGATGTAATGTAAGGTGTCAAAAGATGCCCCCCATCCAGTTCCTGCGAGCCTTCTGAGGGGGGTTGACACGACGCTGCGTCTTGGCAGCGAGTGCCTTGGTGTGTTGATTGAATGTAAGCTGTGCATTGTGACGCACGGTACAGCTTCGATGTTTCGGTCATGTGACAGTTTTTTTTTTTTTTTCCATCTAGAGTGATGTTTAGTTTCTCTTTTTTTGCGCAGGCGATTGCCCATGTGGAAAACAGAGCTGACGGTCTTGGATTTGCTTGAGTTTCAAGTGCCACGGTGAAAATTGGCCTTACAGTGATTAGGACTCAAAGGATTCAGCAGCTATTCCAAGTGCCGTGTCGTCTGCTTAGGAGTACGCGAACAATCTCCACTCTCCCTTTGGCATATCTGAATACGTAGATGTTGAAGAGACTGGGTGCCAGGACGAACCTTGTGTACACCATTCCGAAGTTTGCGCTTACTACTGCGTGCCCATTTGATGTCTCCAGGACGAAAGCTCTGTCTTGGATGAGCATCATCTGAACTTGACAAGCTTGACAATCAGGGAAGATTTTGAGTAGCTGAGGTAGAGGCCCTCGGTGCCAGACTGTATCGTCCGCAGCAGTAAGGTCAAAAAATGCAAGGAAGCGAAAAAAAACCCTACGATAACTCAGCAAGACAGACGCAGCCAGAACTAAATAATGACTCCGCAATCCACAATGGATGTCCCACCCAGGATATCAGAAGCTTATCAACGAGCGCGTGCCTCTTAAACCGGACACGACAACATTCTTGTCGATAATGGTCCTGCTTACGGAAGATGATGATGTTTTGTTAAGAGTGATCTTTGGAAAACATATTTTTGAAAATCTTGGTTACTCCTAGCTTCGACACCTAGTTTCGATCAGCATATCTCAGAGAGTCCGAGAGTGATGTCCGTCAATTGAAATATTCTTGCCATTGCAAACCATGAGCCAGTCCCTAAAAATAACAAGTGATGAAGTTTATACTGCCCTCCAGTACTCTAAACAATGGAAAGGCTGCAGATGAAACGTATAATGGCAGAACACATCAAGAAATCAGGTCAAGGTATTTTACGACCGTTTTCAATCTCTTCAATCTCATCTTCTGAATGCTAAAGAAGTACCAGCTGATTTCAAGAGGGAATGAGCATCCGCGGTTCCAAAAAGGACGGTTGTTTCCGTCAAGAAAATCATACGTGGAATCACTAGTACTCAATACCTCTTAAAATTTTTGAAAAAACATTTCTACAAGACTGATAAGACCCTGACTTGATCCAAATACAGTAACCTACAGAGAGGTTTCAACAGTCACAGCCAGACGTCATCCCCTGTCTCTGCCCTCCTAGTGTTTCCGACTGGCTGAATGGCCAAAGATAATGGCAGCAATCTATATCTGGCATCCCTTGATGCTGTAGGCATTTGATGTTGTTAATCATGCCTCCGATTAAGGAGACTCCACTTCTAGATATAACACCGCTGTTTTTTTTGCAAAGATCATCAAGATCTTTATGATGTTCCGTATTCAAGTAAAAACTAGAGGAGGCCTATTGGAGGCATTCACGCTTCACACCAAGGTGTGCACCAGGGTAGAATAACTTCAACAATCTATACAAACTTGCTATATAAGATCCTAATCCTTCATCGCTTTGAAATAGAAGCTTTGCGCCAAAATCACTATGAGCTAGTGAATCTCATTTCTCTTTGCCAGTTTCATAGCTTTTCATTCACCATGAGTATTAGAAAATACACCCCTGGTATTTGGGGTATTGATATAGATACCCATATCAACGGCAAGGGTCAATTATGTCCATTGTGTGTACATTACCACCCAATGAACTCTGTCCCTTCGCGGATGAGCGTATTGCAATCATAGTGAATAGGCCCCTACTATTGGTGCCAAAATAGGTGCTGATGACGTGGTTCTTGCAGCCGACGCTCCCTTCAGCTACAAGAAAATGCTTAATGAAATGTTTATCTACTCTGCGGCGTGAAAGACACATTCTCCATCCACAGAAGAGCATGGTCTTACCACTGGGTCGAAGTCATCCGTTGATTACTGGGAAGAATTTTCTCCATGGTTCCATTACAATAATCGCATTCACGTTACGGAGCGATAAAAACACGGTGGGTAAAAAAATCTACCCCTTCTAACAAGATACCATCAACAATCGTATTCAGGTTGGCAGGAGAGCAGCATATGATATTATGGGAGTGGTTGCATGGATTAAAGGGGCTAATCCCAAAATTGATGGAAAACTCATTGACACCTTGTAGAACCTAGGTATCTATATTGGTCGTTGAGGTTTTGAGATTGACAGATACCGATAAGAAGTTGATCGCTGACCACAAAAAGAACCTCTAAAGCAAGTTCAACACTGCAAGATAGGGTCGCAGATGCTGTGTTTACTGCTTGGAGCGCTACCAGCCTCGGCTAGATTGGATATCAATCAACTCAATCTGATCCGGATGTCAATTGCTAAGGAAAGCATAGAACAGAAGCTGGCAAAAGACAACTTGCAGTAAAATCAGCCAAATCTAAAAGCAGGTTTGTTGGAGTTAACAATTTACTTCGCAAATACAGTCTTCCTTCTCATGACCTCCTTGAAGATCCACCAAATAAACACCAATGGAAAAGTACGGTCCACTCGGCAGTCTCCGACTTCTGGAGTACCAAGCTACGGACAGAAGCTGAGCAAAAAACATCATTGAAGTACCTTAATGTCAAGGACTGCCAAATTGGAACCACACATCAAGTAAGGGACACCGTTCAGCCATATCAGAGGGATGTTGCCAGAGCAACAATTAAAGCCAGGAATCTAACTGGATGTTATACACTACAGGCAAATAAGCCAAAATTTAGCCAACATTGTGACAAAATGTCCCTATGTAAGGATGAGGTGCAGAAAATCCAGAGAGCATTTTGTCTCCACTTGTATGCAAACCCATGAAGCAAGAAACACCTTTTCTCTCCATCTTGAAGAAAAAAACAAGCCCCAAATACATTTAACCCTGATCATGGAAAACACATCTCATCTACACCTCATCATCTCACAGCTGTTTTCCCCCATACAAATTGTCTCTTATTTATTAGAAACAATTTTAAGCATGGCCGAACAACCCTTTTTACAACTGATATAATAAGTAACAAATGCAAGGGCTTATCATAATCCTGCAAAAAATCAGAGACAATTCATTGCGGAATTTGCCATATAGGCCTACATGATTTGTATGTTTATAGCGCCCTCTATCATGCCTACTCCATAGAAAGACGTGGAAAACTAGATTTTAAGAACAATCACATTTGCCCGCAATGAAATTTGGTAAAATTTAAACACGAATGAAGTTATTGGACTAAATATCCCAAACAGTTGTCAAAAGTGTGTCTCCGGCAATAATTTTGTTTTATTCTGGTTTTGTCATAATAAATGATATGACACTTTCAAACACAGCCTGTAATCTCACTCAATTCATCCTGGATTCATCAGCGGTGGCGGCCAACCCAAGCCTCAGTCATTATAGCAACTCACTAAAAATGTCCAAAAGAAGTTCAGCAATACGGAGCGCAAACCACAAACCAATCTTTGGTGCTTTTGATGTGGGTCGTCTGGGTGTTTCCCATTACCCCACAATACGACCTAGTCCTCGTTCGTTTATGAATACCAAAAGAATCAGAAATAACTCTTCCAGTGGAGTTGATTCTTCAGCTCCAAACGGTTGTGGAATAAGAAAATATTCCTTACAACAATTAAAAATTCAAATTTTTTTGTCAAGATTTCGCTTTTACGTGTTAAACCAATGGTGATGTCTGAAACTGGGATTTCTTGGCCGCCCTCCCCTGGGATTCATCATATTTCAAAATGTATCCAAAGCTGTGTGCACCATGCGAAACCATAACAATGCTGCTCTATAGAATGCATGTTGTGATATCTTTGCTTCTTGCTAAATAACCTTCCCCCCCCCCCCCCCCCCCCATCCTTGTTTTCACACTATGCACTAATATGATTACATGTATGCTAACTGTGACGACGAGTACAAATTTAAACTCTATGTACATTATGACACTACAACCCCCCCCCAATGGGACTCTGCTCTAGTCTAACTAGGACCAATGATTAATGAACAAGCTAATTTTGACACTCCAAACTAGGTCTTGCCAATTGTGAAGCCAACTTACGACGTATGCTATATCTACGAGATATCTCGTCTCCTATAAGAGGAAGGCAATCACACAAACCAACCAAAGGCGGAAGGGAGGGAGGAATTATTCGGTTGTTTATCATTTCGACAGCGTTATAACGTAAACCAAAGTGTACTCGAGCATTTTGCACCTTCCAGAATGCGCGCACCACACATAATATACCCTCTGAGGTCTCTGCATTGCCTGTGCATCTACATTGTTCCAGATGAGTTAGCAATGTTATGAGGCCACCTATTTTGGTATCCAAAAGTATAGGAGTCGTAGGCCTACATCCAGAACTGATCCCACTCATATTTGACTCACTCGTTCACTCAGAGCATGGAGGTCGGAGAGAAGGAGAAAGCTCTTCCCTAATAGCATTACGCAACGCCGAGTATCCCAATTATATCACTTGGCAACTCATTGTAAAAAGCATAGACCAACAATGGGCGCTTATCGGCAGGGAGTGCTCTTTCATGTTCCATGATCAGCGCCGACAGAAGCTGGGCACGCTCTGTTGAACAAGATATGACCTGTGCGCGGAAAAGGGTATATCCCCGATGCGCAGTGGTTTGTTTACTGTGTAGACGAAACAAGAGATTGAGTGCGATTACAGCCGAAATGTCGAGTATTTCAGGTCCAAAAGAATCGGAGAGATAGCATGTTCCTAAGATGAGTTACATGATTTAGTTTTTGAAAACTTGGAAAACTTGTTTTGAAACGCCGTATTCTTAAAGTATGATATTTGGAGACGCAATCTAACTTGAATTGGAAGAAAAATGCCTTATCTAACCAATGACACCAACATGGACAGTGCACGGAGGTGCCCTGTTTTTCTCAAATTTGAGTCCCGAAGTTGGTCATATTTACCACAGAATAGTAATGGTAAGGTTAGTTAAGCAGATAATGGTACAAATTGTGCATTTGTTTATTAAACGCATCAAATTTGCAGAGAGGTGAGAATTCAAATGGAACACAATTGGAATATGGAACCACCTGAACAGGTCAAGTTCAATGTCACATAAGAGGTCACAAGCAAGGTCAATTGAGGTCACAAATACATTAAAAACATGCAGAATAAGGTTGCGTAATCTAACACATTCAGAAAAATTCTTCATGGATCTATTTGTGACAATTAAATTTCGACCTTAATCAAAGATGGCATCTTCATTGTAAAGGGACACGAGATTTTATTAGGAGGCGGATACAAATTTGTATAATTTGGGTGCTATTGTGGTCGAAATCAACCTGAGGACATTCGTGAGTTATGAACAAAGGAAAAGAAAACAAACACCTAAGTTTTGAACTCCCCCTGCTGTCCTGATTGGCCATAAACAAGCATGTATCGGATATCTGTCTATGCACGACAGAGACCTACAAAAGAGCATATTAAATGAAGATGGATTGTACGGCTTATGCC
The DNA here is from genome assembly GCA_023653785.1 of Ophioderma brevispina. NCBI lineage: Eukaryota > Metazoa > Echinodermata > Ophiuroidea > Amphilepidida > Ophiodermatidae > Ophioderma > Ophioderma brevispina. The sequence continues at coordinate 5,254 of JAMKCH010067229.1, read as the reverse complement.
CTCCCAGGTTATTTAATAGATTGGTAAAATGTTTATAAAAATGGAAGGGCTATTTGCTGGGGAAAATGTCCTCTTATTCGTATCAGCTTAATACATTAACATACCCATGAACATCATGAAGATTGATACATGGACATAGCTCCTGGGATTCATTGGCGGTGAATTTGTTGAAAAGGATACAAAGTCATATCAATCTTTAATCACCAAAAGCACAAATGAAACAAGGATTTATATTATTTTATACTTTGACACTGTTCACATTTTAAAGGAAAGTCATAGTGATTTGTCCATTTAGTAGATTGGGGGCATGAATACATAGATTTGGGGGCATGAAGGGGGTAGCAGGTCCAATAGGCCAGTAAGAACACAACAAAGCGAGTAAGCATTTAAGGATCTTGTATATTGTATTTATGAGCAGAAGCACTCAATGAGTACCAGGGGCCATAGAGGCAGTAGGCATGGTGGGGACCCCCCCCCTCCAAAAAGTGTTGAAAATCCTTCTTATACGACGTGATGTGCGATTTCTTGCATGAACTTTATGGAAATTCACTGACCCCTAAGTTAGTTAACTTTGAACCCTCGACCCCACAAAAAAAACATATCTGGTATGTGCCGATTGTTCATATTAAATGATTGAGGTTTGACTTTATTGGGTGCGTTGCTTCCCCCAAAAAATTATGCTCAGTAAGTTAATATGCGAAACCATTCTTCCTCCCGACAGTATTAGCTCGGTTGCACTTGTGAATGTGCAAATGATGAAAAAAGTAGTGCCTGCCCCCAGCCCCCCCCCCCCACCCCCAAGAGTGTTGAAAACCCAAAAATGGCAAAAATAAATTGATTAGGGCCAGGCCTAGCCCTAGGCCTAACTGTTGAATATGATCCATTGATAACTGAATACTTTATTCATCTGTATATTCCTAAAAACATGAATATATGAAATAGATTTTGATTAGGCCTCCTTTGCAAATAACAACGTACTACGAGATCAAGTTAATGCTGACTGCAGTGCATCAACATTGATCGTGACATTACAATGCTGTGGTAAATATGGCCGATGGGAATTCCATTTTAACAATACTTTGGCACGGATCAGGTGCCTGTTAAAAAATGTTTTCTTTGCAGTGAAAATCGGATATCGCCAAGGATCTCATTATTTCACAAAAATGCGGCCACCAACTTCGGGACAAATTGAAAAACGGGCAACATCGGACACTGTGAAGTTTGGTCCCATTGTTTAGATACGGCTTTTTCTTCCCAAATTCAACATAGATTTTGTCTTCAAATATACTGTAAGACACTACGAGCTACAAACATTCAAGTTTTTAACAGCCGAAAGTACGAGGAAACTAAGAATCAATTAATCAATCTTAGGAACATGCTATCTCGCTTTTTGAATAAATGACAACAAATGATCCGAAATGATCCTGTTTTACCTGGACGATGATGGACGGTGACGTGGTTCCATGTCTAAAAATAATCAATACTCAGTATTTAAATTGTAAACATTATGCAAGTTTCATGCGTTATAAAGAAATGCAAATTCTTACAATACTATGTAGCTCTATCTGCTTAACTATTTACATCGCTGCAATGTTGATGCACATTGTTCAGTATCAATATCGATATAGTGTGTATTGTTCCAGATACATAGTTTCGGACAGTTTTACGAGGGACGGCGATGATCATCGGGTCAAAGGACGGATTTGGGAAGAGCGTTCTCCTTCTCTCCTACCTCATGCTCAGAGGGAGAGAGGGACAGCAAAAGAAAGATGGAAAGTACAACTACGTCAGTTTTATAATTAATTCAATTTATTTGAGTGAAGATTTGATATAAACTCCTTTGCGTGCCAAACTTTACATTAATATTGTTAATGACAGAAAATAATTTATACTTATGAAAGCAATTTTGCCCAATAACAGCAGGCCAGTATGGTAGTGAGATTTTATAGTATAGGGAGGCCATGGAATTTAATGCAATGAATAAGACCCCATATATAGTGGCGTAGCTAGGATTTTTGATTTTTGGGGGGGGCAGCGTAGAGCATTTTTACTGACAGAAAAACCCGGGTGGGGCCAGGCCCACCTTAGGTCCCTGGTTCAATGGGCAAGCCACTGGTGGGGACCAAGGGATGAAGCCCTTAAAAAATTATGGGTTTTTTGCTTCAATGTTTTGAGAACTTTAAACAATCCTTGTTGCAATCCAGCTGCAAGCATCATGACCCGGATTCTTCAAGTGATTTTGTCAACCGGGTCATTCCCATGCCAAAAAAACCAAGGTGTGGAACCCTCCTCTAATTTTTTGAAATACAGTCAAAGGTAAGTTAAGGGACTACAGAGGAGGTCAAAGCAAAATTCCAATTCCATTCGGTTTCGAAGTTATGAATGCTTTCAAAGTTTTAGAATCGAGCCTAAAAAGTGATCGTTTTCAGAGGACCATATTTTAATGTAGCATCATTGGTGGCCTTTTTCTCAGTAATTAAGCAATGTGAGATCTTCACTTTTCTTGTGACTACTAAAATGCAAGTAAAAATAAGCCTCATATAATTGCCAGCTGCAAATGGACTAAATTGGACCACACAGAGGGCATAACTTGACGTGTCCCATGGTAGGAAGTTCTAGAATGAACAAATATAGCAGTAATATAACAATCATTGTGTGATGTTTTGTTTTTGTATTGTGATGCTTCAGTGAAAAAAGAGATGATGAAGCCCACAGTTTGGCATCTTTTGGTTTAAAAGTTGCAGAATTCAGAAACCTTTACCTGAAAAGTACAAAATTTGCAGTATGGGAAATTGAACTGGGTATCTAAATATGATCATGTTTTTGGCTTGTTGTTACTGAGCACATCTAAGTGATCTGTAAGGGATGAAAAAAAAAAATCCAAAATACTGAATTTTACAGTGAAAGTTTCTGAATTCAGGCAACTTTTTTTTAAACCAAACTGAGCAAAATTTGGCTTGATAGTAATCACATTTTTTCACTGAAGACATCATCAAAAATACAAAACAAAACTTACCACAAGATTGTTATAGTGTATGCTAATATTTTTCAATGCTAGAACTTCATATCAGGTGTACGTGTCAATAACGACTAATGGGTGGGTCAATTTTAGTCCATTTTGCACCATAGCAACTATTTGAGGGGCCTATTTTTACTAGGGGGTTACAAAGAAATTCTACTTGTTTAGTATGATGCAAACAAGTGGCTATAATGATTATTCTAAAATAGCATTAATAGCTTTTTTAAACTGAATCACAATTTTTTTATGGCAGAGTCGTAATCAAAAATTTGAGAGCCCATAACTTCAAACGGAATGGAATTCGAATTTTTCATATTGCTCCCTCTGTAGCCCCATAAAAGGTACAGGACTGCAATTTCAACAAAAATCTGAGAGGGTGGGTTCCACTCCTTGGGTTTTGGCAGGAATGACCCACCCAATAACGACAAAATCAAATTTTGGGGGGGACCATGGCCCCCCGATTCTCCCCCTGGCAACACCACTGGGCAATATGTCCATCCCGAAAAATGCCCATAACGTAGTCCTCTCAAAATCAGACATAAACAAAATAAGTTTCAAGGTGCCCATATGATTTGAATCTTTGGGGGACAGTCGCACATATAAGGCAAGAAATTTACCATTTTAGTCACAAAAATTGGTACACCAAGGAAGCCCCTTATTTTAAGCTTTTCATTTGATATTCTGAATAAATTCAGTTACAAAAATAACTTCTTATATAAGTCTTAAATTTACCCCTTAAAACTATATGTGTGCTACAGAACACACCACATAATTAAAGGTCCATGGCCGGTCGGTAATAGCTCGTCCCCAGAAGCTCAGCTTTTACCGGAAGAAGTGGTCGAAATTTGGTTATCAGAAGAAAGCTCTTTTTTCTCATTTACCGGTGACTCTTAGGGCATACTAAATGGTTGGTTTGAGAGTTATGAGCGAAAGTGTACTCCATTTGGTCGACCAATATTAGTTTTACAAGACTCTATGGGGTGGAGGGCTCACACAATCAGTTTTAGCTGATAACAAAACGGATTGAAAATCGGTGCAAAAATTTCATAGAAGATGGGGTTTGGGTGAAGGCCCATTATATCAAGATGAAAACTTTATTTAAATCGGACAATTCCCTTTAAGTAAAACTACTCTACAGCAAGTTTTGGTAGGTTGTGTGGGGAGTATATTTGAATACTCCCACAAGGCAAGACATTGGTAAAAGGTTCTTATCTCGTTGAACATTTAACTCCTTGAAAGCAGTCACTATGAGCGACAATAAGCTAATATACCAAGGACACAGTTCAGTGGCGTGTCTACTATAATATACATTGACATGAAGGACCCTTGTGTGATCTGGTTATCATATATACCCAAAAAAAAAACCAGTGGGTATTTTCTAAATACATGGTGAATGAACGCGACTGCAGACCCTGTGCCATCGTGGCATTGAGATTGTCCTAGCTCATCGTGAGGTTGCTGCATTATCATAACTCTGTACCTTGTTTGAACTTCCCTGTCGTAAAGTTTGTAATGAAAGGGTATTAATGTAAACCATGAACATTTTTTTCTTAAAGATATTTTTTCTTAACAATGTCAAAACATACAGAGGATTGAACTCTTTCAAGAAGGATCATCAGGGTTGTTTTTTACCTTAATGAGCCATGGTCAAAATGTATGGCAATTAAAAACCAGTCATCCACATCTGTCTTAGCTTTTGTTTATCTTGGACAAGTACTTCACGTTTTCATGTTTTTTGTTTGTCAACAGGACAGCGGGTGAATGGTCTTAATTCAAAAACTCAACTCAACTATCATAAACAGGTGGCAATTCCATTTGATTAGGCATAGGCCTTCATTGTAAACAATTCAACGGCATACCCCCCCCATCACAGTGGATAACGTGAAAATACACCGAGGGTGGGGAGTCAAGGTTCTCATTGACAAGGGATATCATGCACGACCAAAAGCAACTGTAAAAGGGCATTTTTTTTTCAAGATTTGGCATGGATAAGTAAAAGGGTGCACAAAAACACTTGCCAATCTCGAAAAAAAGGGTATACTTTTAACACTTGAACCAGAACTGGAACTACAGATAGGGTTTGATTTGGACCCCGAGTAAAGTTTGTATCATGTATCAGCTGATTATGTGTAAATAAGCTTTCAGTACAGCATACACCGAAATCAGATTCATAGAAAGCAATGTACCACAAGTACCATATTAAGGTCAATTATTTTGCCAATACTCGTTAAAGGT
>JAMKCH010067225.1:0-52463 GCA_023653785.1 Ophioderma brevispina | reverse complement strand
CAGGAGCAGAGTAATTGCCTCGGAGGAAAGCCTCCACGGACATGTCGCACGCAAAAATCTCTTAGCCGGCACGCAATATTCACACATTTTAATAAACAAACGCACACGGAAACATATATAAGCCGCACGGAGAAATCTTTTATAGTCCAATTAGCACTATTGATCGATCAATATCATCTTATTGTCTAGGGATCACGTTATTTATTCATTTCCCACTGGCAAATATGAGCCATACATTATTGGGAGACCTGACAACAGGGCATTGAGTACCAATCACGGGATTACATTGCGTGTACGTCCACACGGAAGAAGATCAGTGGTTTTATTTTTCGGATATCTATACAAGACTGAACGGAACAATTTTATAACCCGTGGGCAAGTTAATCGTTCCCTCTGACGCAATATCCTCCTCGTGAAACTGGGAATCCCGGTCTTCACCAAACCAAAATCTTGTCAAGATGAGATTATGGCAATCAAACATCCGTATCCAAAACTATACACAAAGATTCTTTACAAATCGCTTTTGAATCCGCTTTTTTCATGACACCCGATTACGTTTCCCCAACTGTTACAACTCGTTTTTGACAACCGTAAGACCCGAACCCTAGACCACCCTTTAAAGCTAAACCTTTAACTGAACCCCTGAATCGTACTCCTAGATTTCGTAATCATGTTTACATGCAGTAAGAAGCTGATTATGGCAAAACGTTTTGCCGGTTTTAGTATTGATGAAAATCAGAACACTATGTACCTTTGACCGGTGTGAGGTGGATTTTAGGACCTGTGATGTCCTGCTTCTATTTTTAAGTACGACTTTGGTAAACTATTGGCCGCAAACTAATTGCCTGAAATATGCACAAAATCTAAACGATCCAAATCGGTCATTCAAAGGTGCATCGGAGATTTCGAGGCATCTGTATTTTTTACCATATGCAGTGTTTCATATATCTTACACTCAATAGATAGCTTTTACTTGGCTAATGGAATTATATGTCTTAAAATAGTGGAAAATATAAAACAAAGCTGAATTTCCTCATTTGCTCTTTATAGGAAATTTAAATTCACATTTTTGAAGAAAAGAAATACCTCGGCTAATCCTTTCAGACAGGGATATTTTTGATTGAGAGATTTCCACAGCGTGCAAAAATTCAGAAGGTCCATATTTTTGAGGCACACCTGTTATGTGAAATCTCTCGTTGCACCGAGAAACGGGAAGGGACTGGAGTAGCAAAAGTTATAAAGCAAACAGGACCTGAAGTTTTTCAGGGTGTGGGTGTTTTCTTCTTCGTTAACGCGAGACTGAATACGAAAACAGCATATACAACACTATAACTCACCGAAGCCTGTCGGGGTCTTAACCTCTAAACTATCAGAATCAGTAGATCTGAATGAATTATGGCCAATCATCACCTATGTGTGTTTGGTTTGCAAATTATCTTGACTATTCATGAATAACATCAATCAACTGATGTCCTTCACTTTGAGCAGCTGTATCCTTTGATGAAGCTGCACCCTCAGTTATACTAGACCTTTTCTGATATTTTTTTGTCTTATTTGTGTGGTTGAATTTTTCTGTTTGTCACTCAAAACACTCACAGAGTTTCCAGTTTTCAGCAACGGTGCGACAAACTACCATCAAACCACTTTCCTTTCCATTTCAAAAAGGGCCACAATATTGTCTGACCTCATGTGTATTGGCAGGGCCTAACTGCTTGAATTTGTTCGCGGCGTCTGGCATCGCAACTTGACCAATTTGTCTTTCCGAATAATTATTGTGTTTACGAATTGTTACTTTTTGCTACTTATCCTTAAAGTTTTAGATTGCGATCAAGGATCGATCCCTTTGCGAGCATTTTTGGCACTCCCTCGTGTTCTTCTTCACTTCCACTGAGAATAATGTACTACGCTTATCCGGTGAACGATGGAAGAGAAAGATTTCGCTCCGCGAGATGGGTCCTTCCCAGACGCCTTTGAACGTTATAATTGATAAATCTTGCCCATTTGCCGAAAATGGCCTTTTCCGTGAGGAATTATGTCCACCGGGGTTTTTCTTTCGCTACGGGAGTAGTAGCTGCATTCAGACCTGACCCTGTCATAGTAGTATACAGAGTGTGTCCTTCCGATGTTCACTGTAAAAACGCAAATAAATTCGGATTATTCCATTTCGCATAGAAAATTAGAAGCAGCACGGTTTTTATATACAAGATAGTAAGCTATTGTAAACCTATACATTGTTTTTAACGCAATCGGACTGCTGTTACTCAGGTGCAATCGATTTTTGAGTTAGTCTACTTGGATTGTACCCTTTTCGTCTATAGCAAAAGGGCTTTTTGTAGTTGACGCTGTTTTTAATTCCAAGTCAATTTGGTTTTTTTGGGCTGTGGTGAGTTTTGGGGTGGTGTTGAGGTTAGCGGCCGTATAGGTGCTCCTGGCTACAGAGCCGAATACCCTGTAGCCCATTGCGCCTATTTTTGTGTAAGGTGTATTCGGTTTGGTAGTATAGTTTAGAAATGCTCTTTTCCTTGCTTATCAATTAAGATAATAAGGGCCTGAATTTTGACAATAATGGTAGAATTAGAGATCAAGTTAAATATCGCAGCCTTGAGAACACAAAATCAGACATATCGTCAGAATTTCAATTTGCCAAGTTAACTTTTCGACATAATTTTGAACGAGTTCCGATTGTTGTCCAACAAAACGCAATAGAAAAGTTTTTTTTTTTTTTAATTTTCAATTTATAATTTTTATTTTTAGATACCTCAGAGGGTAATTCCACCCTCAAGAGATGACAAGTGATCACGGTAAAAGGTGGAAATATTAATAGTTTCTGGCGATAGGAGTGCCTTGATGCGCCGCCCATCTTGTCGATAAAAGAGCTGGAATATAAACGGTTAGAAGTGGCAAGGACACGGCTCATAATTGTGCCTATTGAAGTTTTTTCTGCTGTGTTCACCGGAGCGAAGATTTTCACTATGCACGTAATGGCGATACAACACACAATATGAATGTTTCAAATGGATCCAACCCACGATTTTTTCTGGTTACAACAAGATGAGCGCCCATAGACGCACCCCACACAATCCGAGCGGAGGAACATTTCTCTTTCGAATACTTGAATCAACGGAACGGCACTACAAATATACAAGTCACAAGGTGTAGTGGTGTAGGATATAAAAAATCATTATGCAGCGATATTCCAGACGCTCCTGGTTCCGAATACACAACGAATTCGGGAATGTTAAATTAAGGTCCCTAATAAACATTCCTCTAGGCCAAAATGGCGTTGGCGTTGTTTCCAAAAACACGCGCTTAGTGTCAACTCGCAAAATTTACCCCTTGTTCTCAAACGACGTCCGATGGCGAAAATGAGATCCTTTTCCACTTGTTTATTAAAAAGGATGCGTAGCTCATATTTATCTGAGTGGGTCCCCCCGGGCCCAAAAGAACAAACTTCAAACAGTGCTGTGACCACTTTCTTACAATTTCCAAAAATGGCCCGCAAAATCATAATCAGAGTCCAATCCAAAATCAACTGCAGAAATTCATACTTTAATATCTATCTTTATGTATACAACCGGTTTATTTGAGATAAGAACGTTCCGTGATGCTTACTATTTGATGAACAAAGGCAGCAGGCCATGGCCTCCTTCTAAGGCCAAAAGTTCGAAACGCTACCCTGTTTTGTTTTTTTTTGCTCGCTGTCGCGTATTGGCCGCATGGCGGCGTGCTGTTTTAGCGTCCAGTGACCGCTCACCACTGACCTCTATACCAGGATTGGGTAACCGGCTCCGTACTTGAAGCCTAGGGGAAATACCAAGAGAGCTCAAGCAGGAGGTTAAGACTGGTCATCTTACGCCAATGTATTCCCAATTGAAATGTGGATGAAGCAAAGAAGAGAATTCAGAATCACCAATGAATGAGCTCAATTACTTTGGAGTTGCGCGTGTATGGGATGACATGTCCATAAAACGGTCACCCTAGATACACAGGTTTCCCCTTTTTGAAATGTTTATTGTGTTGGGTATAAATCAGATGTCCCCTTTGTCCCACTCATCTCAATATACATTACTCTAATGTGTACGGCCAATCCTTTGGATCGAGATCCCCTTGTATAGAGATCCACGGACAAAAAGGACAAGGACGATTGGTTGTTGCAAATCCAGAGATATGGGCTTATTCTACGAGAGGGTAAAAATAACATTGTAGCACTTTTCACCGAATGAAAACTTAACAGGTTTCACACAATCTAATCAGGGCCACGTGTGGTCCCATTGGATGAACGAACCACCCCATGAGCTGAAGGTTGTGGGTTCGAGTCCCGCTGCTGCTCCCAACGTGTTGTGCACTTGGTCAAGGGCCTTTACCTCTCTTGCCTCTTTCTAACGCGCAGTGAAATGGTGAGCTGTCAGGGGGAATGTTTACAATCTAAGTGCTGATCGGAGTTGCGCTACGGCGCGCCCTAATTGAAGCTAAATGATTCGGATAATTTCCTAGTGAACAGCGTAATAATAATAAACTAAGCGCCATGATACTACGGGTAAATGGCGTCCTAAATGCTCAGGTTTAATCAAATGCATGGTGATGGGAACAACGTTATTGAATCAAAAGATTCATACATCACACATATAGCTTGAACTTTGTTCTTTAGGTTACTATCTAGCAATAGTTTTCTTTTTTTCTCAGTAAAGACATTAAAAATAGAGCCCAACTCGTCCTGAAACAATAATAGATTATCAACCAATATTAATTGGACGTCTTACTTTTCCTTTCATTTTGTTCTGATCTAAAAATCATCGTCCTGAAGGAGACATCTCATTAATTATTCTTACACATTTTATCACAATTTTATTTCATAATTATCATCATGATGTTCCTTAAACAGGTTCTTTGCATTATTGTGTGATGATCGAGTTCTCAACCAATCACATGATCTCTTTGTATCCCATTCTGTGAAAATTAAAGTGGCACAATTGGTATCGCGCCCTTAGAATATTAGCCATATCTCTGGATTTCAAAAACCAAAATCGTATACTGTAAAGGTTATTCAAAAGCCAAGAATTTATTTGTGATCTGATGGTAAATATTCCGGTTGGCCTATTTATTTGTTTTTCATATCCAATCGAGAAGCGCTTTGGCCTTGTGCACCATTTCTTGTGGCAACCTTGTGCAGATAGGCGGTTTAGCCGCAAGGAAAACACACAATATGTCGAAAGGACAACTCCTACATGGAATCAAATACAGCGATAATGTAATTAGGTTTGGGTATGTGGAGAAAACAACAACTGAGTTGTTTTCATTACTAAAACATACGGGAATACACCCGAATCACCAGCTGTGGAGATTTGTGTAGTATGGTAATATGTACCCACAGTGGGAGCATCGTTAGTATTGATCTTTCCTCCCGATTCAGGTACCTTTTCGCTTTAACTTGTAAGAAATACTGAGGCCCATGTATGCCGGGCTTTCAAAAAGGGTACGTATTAGTTGTAAGTAGATAACCAATAAAACATCGTTCACTCCTGGACCAAAAGCCTGAAACCTTTGCACAAACATTCCTTGGTGTATGTAAAGCAATTTCATAAGGGGTGCCCAAACATCGGACCGTATAATGACGTCATCATGCCCCGCCCCCTTTTTTGGATATTGCTTCATTATTCAAAATGGAAGTCCTCAGAAACCATCATGTGTGGTAATCAAATTCAACTTGGAACATAAAGAATTGTACTTAAAGATACTTTGTTATAGGGTAATCTTAGCAAATTTTGCGGTCACTATGGTCATTACAGGGTCCTTTAGTTTCATTTGATAAAATTTCCATCAAATTTGGTATCAAATTCCACCCCATGGCATGCATACAAATCAAGGGCAGTTTCCATAATTTAAAATAGTCACACATTTTTGACATTGTCAAAAGATCAATATCATCCAATGGCACTATCAAGCACCTCGTACTACTTTTTGATGTTTATTTAGAAACAGAGATTGCAAATTTGAAAAGTTGGTAATTTTTAATTTTTGTATATTTTTTGTTGTATGGGTTTTTTTTATATTTGTTCATTATTAAGAAATGATGGCAATTCGTCGTTGAGGGAAACTGTACAAAATTGAAATATTTTCTGCAACGTACGTTCACAACGGTTATCATTGGGAAATGTAACCCTAAAGATGACAGATTGGATTTTTATCTTTGTTTTTTTATTCTTCAGCTTAATCGCCCCCGATGTGTACAGATCTGTTCAAACACACTAAAGTTTTGCAAAAGGGCTGTTCTAACATGAGTAACTCAAAAGTAACTTTTTGTGTGTGTGTAAAAAACATTTGGGGGGGTGTTTTTTATGACTTCTCATGCAACGCAGAATGTGATTTGGGAATTGAATTGAAATATTTTCAGGTCTAATACTTCTATCACAGGGTCTAATTTCAAATACACTTGGTCCAAATTCAAAAACCTTGAAGAATTAGAAGTTCTGGTCCCAGCACTGGATACTTTTCCATGACAAGGCACACAAAGTCCAGAGCAAAACAATCCTGTGGCGAGTGGCAGCACTTGCAGTTCCTAAGCAATAGAGGTAATTTCCTGCAGCCTACTTTCAGCAGTTCTATACTTACCTTGGATATTTCTGGTAGCAAGGTCTACAATCGCTTTCAGGAGTTGTCAACATCCTGGAGTAGTAGCTATAGCATCAGCAGAGCCTCTAAGAGGCTGGAGCATTTTTGTATGGACAAGTGGGAGAACTTTATCATAGCCTTTTTTGATAACCCAGAATATCTCAAAACTCCCCCCTGATATTTTCATGAAACAATGTTATGCATGGAAATGAAATCCTGCGCTTCCTGGCAAAGGACCATGTGCCTAGTGCTTCCAAGCACTCTGTGTATAGCACGAAAGTCTGTGGGTGATATTGAGTGCACATCAATTCCATCAATACTATATGAATCAAGAATCATATATTATTGGAAATTTGGGCTCTTTGTCATCATTGGGCAAATTTTGTCATCATTGTTCAAGATTCCCTTTATTCCTGAAGTCTGGTCAACATACGTATTACATCCTCAAAAGCCCAATAGCTCTTGTCGTTTCAATTGTATTCCCGAATGACAATGAGGCTGTAGCCTACACCGGTCGGTGTTGAAATAATTTAGATCGCCTTGACCAGGTTTAATACATCATCTCACACTCTCCACAATCTAGAAAAAGGAATCCATCAAAAGAATTGTGAGATGCAAGCATTCCGTTCAAGTTTTGGCCCAGTATAAGGGCGGAGCCTTGATGGTTGCGCGAGGCCTTGTCTGTGCCACCTTTCAGATTGGAAATTAGAAGTTTCAAACACGTCAATACCGCTTCTTACAAAGACTTTTGTCCAACAAGATCCTCAAGAATCGTTGCCATCATGTTTCACAGCACATCAGCCTTTCCTATGTGGAGGCCAAGCCTTGTGTTCTATCTTCTGTTGACAGTCAGCCAAGGAAAACTCACAATTCTGCTCTTGCGTTTGTTTTGTTGTTTTGTTCCGTTTTGTCCTTTTCTTTAAAGATTCATTCATTATGTGCAGAGAGTTCCTGGACGTGATTTTCTACAGTTTTTTTGAACATGGAAAGAATGCCCTGTGCTTCAAGTATTATCCTGTTTTAAATGGCGGTATTCTGTGACTAGTTTTTGGGTACTTCTGTCAGTTTCCGATAAAGCCAGGTCAATGGTAATTTGTGCTCAATTGTTACAAGATCCCTCCCAGAAAATCCTACCCAATATCTGGGTATCTTGTAGAACCCGCCTGACACCATCCTCCATTTTTATCCAATGTTTATTGTGTTATGTAATGCAAATCCAGATCATTTGGAACAAAAATACAGGCTTTTTTTTTCGGACATGAACGTCCAGTGGATTTGACTTTCTTCTGTGTGAACCATCCTCTTGTGTACGTCTTTTATTGTATTATTTACTATTATTTTATTTTTGTTATTTGATATCATTATTGATTTTATTTGGGGATTGAATTACCTTTGCCCTAAAACTCCATCTGTATCAATACGTTTTGATCTTGGAACTCAAAGCTATTAACTTTTAAAAATGTTATTATTTTTTTAAAATTTATTTATTTTAATATTTATTTATTCATTTTTTCCTTTTTTTTCTTTTCTTTCTCTTCTTTGTTGTGTGGTTTGAAGGCCCCCCTTTCCAGACTGGACTGCATGCGCCATTTGACAGGATTTGAAGACATTGTTTTAGCTATTTCCTCAAGCTCCTTAAGCTTGTCCCCACTGACCGGACTTTCTGAAAATCGGCAACCATCCACCTGGTACAAACATTACCATTTATTGACCTCTTATTAGAAATCTCTGCAGCATACTTCATGCTTTCAATACGTAAGTATTAAACTTCCTTAAACAACAGCTTTTTCACAAAGATGTACCAACAAAACGGCATATATAAATATTCGGGGGCATTTATAGTTTTTTTATACTGGCAAAATTGACTAATAAGACTAAATTCAACCAAAACCCGACAACGGTGGAATACATTGGCAAGGTAAAAATTGTAATTGTTCGAATTGAATAAGGTCTAGTTCGACAGTATCGTGATCTATAGTTTTTATTAATAGGCACATAACGTTCAAGGTCATGCCCGGGTAAAGAGTTAATAGTTAGTGACTTCACATAGCCCCAGTCACATTTGCATTCTAATTATGCACAAAATATCATATATGGTGCCCCAGTATATGTTGGGCTCCTATGGCCAGTAGACCATATATTTATAACACACGGGTACATCTAAATTTTTGTTATCCGATTGGTGACCTTGAACCTAATTTGCCTCATAACAGTTAAGTACTACTTCCAGAGAGGGAAACTATAAAACCTTTTAATCCTTGAAAGGCGCTGAACATACTTGTCGGCTCATTTTTTCGACCATTTCAATATTTTGACCCTGTATAAACCTTGCCCCCATATACATCTTCTACTACTTGATTTGTGGTAAACCTTTGATACGTGTTTCTTAAAGGTCTTCCCGATACAATTCTGGAGAAATAGTATGTTTCAATTGGTTTTATTAGTCATTATGTTTTCCTAATTTGACTGGCCTATCAATAACCTAAAAATTAATCCCAAGTGAATATTAATTGTAAATTTAAATGGCAATTTATAGATGAAACCTCAAGTTACATTTACGTGGGTCCATACTAATAATACAAGGGCGTGGTTCTTGACATCATTATTGCAGTAAAAGTAGGTTGCGGTGCTTCTCACTGCAATTTTAAAAGAATCAACATAACCCATAGGAGTGACCAATGGGATATCACATTTTGATTTGACACTTGCCACAATCATTACTACGGTTATCAGCCACAATACTGCCCAATGGTATCGTATGACCTTTAAAAAATGACCCCAAAAAAAGTAAAAAATTACAAATATTCAAATATTTAGATCATTTTAGCTTCTACATGTCCTCAAGCTTTAATTTGATACCAAACTTGATATCATTATTGAAAGTATGATTTTAACATTACTAAATATGTATAAAAAGGGCGTGGCCTATGACGTCATTATTGTGGTCGAATTTTTTTGGCACCCCGTCTGAAATTGCTTTTAAACAACCCCAAGGAAGGTTTGTGCAAGTTTCATGCTTTTGTCCAGAAGTGCACGATCTTGGTGAAAATTAAGACTTATCTACTTTTCACTCAATACCATTATACGGTTAATCATCATGGCAATGACTTTTTTGTTCATTGTTTGATCAGACAGCCCTCCGGACTCTTCGATTAATTCCTCGACGCTTAAAAATGACATATGGGCTCCCGGGGGATGGGCTATTAATGTTGTCGTTCTTCCTCCCTTTTGTTTAGTTCAAATGAACTGAATGTTGTAGCTTGTTGTAGTCGGTGCACCGCGGATACCATGTCCATGGTACTGGCATGTGGGCATGGTGATCGAAGTTCAGCCTCATTCATTGTCAGTTCAGGTAGGCAAGCTAGCTTTCGTGGGAATGACTTGTGATTTTTTTTGAGAAAAACCTGCATATTAATTTCATATTCAGTTTGTTTGATTATTAATGTTTTGTCGCAATGGAGGTGAACTTAAAAGTGTCGCATTTTTTTAATATAGTGTTTTTTGTATTGGCTTCCAAAGTCGCTTGTTTTTTTGAGTGATTTTGGAAATCAATGCACTGTTTTTTCGGCCAATGTCTATCCATCTCCGGGGCCCTCGAATCCATTTCATTCACTAGTGAGAAGTCTTGTGCTCTCACAATGACACGCGACCAATGGTATTAGGAATAATACCATTGGATTTGATCGCGCTATTACGCAGTTATTAATATATTAATATTGTTAGATACTCCATATGACGGTGCGTGGCAATGGGTTTTGGAAGGGGTTTGGAATGTGTCACTTACCAAGGTCAAAGAGGCCACTTAACCAGGTCCAAGGGCCACTTACCAGATCAAAGGCCACTTACCAAGGTCAAAAACCACTTACCAAGGTCAAAGGGTCGATTGTGGGATGGGCTGGAGATGTGGAAAAAATGACCTCTTTTGAAAATTGAAGTTCAGTTGGAACCGGACTTGGTTTTTTGGGAGTTGCATGAGACCCTCATTTGTTTATGATGTCGGGTTATATAATCGGTGGTCGAAGGTCTGTGGGGGCCATTATTCATAGTTCGGCGACGTCAGGCGACACAAGTTGTCCGAGGACGATTTATTTTTGCATTTTTTTTTCTTCACTTTTGCCTCTAATCCACATTTGGAGTTATTTGTTGGCTCTGTGGTTGACTGTCACTATATGCAACTGTTTTGCAACGTATATGGAATAGTGATACACTCATTGTATTTTTAATTCTGATGTATTGTCTGGATTACTTTGATTGCAAAATTGTTGTATTATATCATATGAATAATTATGAATAAAAGGACTTTTTTCCATAGTATTTGGCTCATAATAGTAGGACATAAATACTCTCTAAATTTAAACGAGTGAAAATTTCACTCCCCAAAAGAGTAAAATCTCTTGTAAACCACTCAAAAATGAGTGGTTTGTACCTTAAAAAAAAAGCGAATTTCCACTCAAAAAGAGTGAAAATCACTCCAATAAGAGTGGATTTCAACTCGTTTTCATGTTTCGTTTAACTCCTCAGAAGGTGTTGTCCTTCGACTGTACGAACTATTTTCCGGTTACCGTAAACAAACCATATTTTAGCCTGTAGCATCATAATGGAAAAGAAGTCCCACAATGGTATCACAATCTCGGGTTTGATGGTGTGAAAGGTGGGTCGAGGCTGAAGATCGGGTAGTGTCACTTTAATACCATTGAAAAATTCACAGCAAGTATAAAAGTGAATGTAATTTCGAATTCTTGACAATATACTCTAATTTTAAATCTTGGCAATTATTTTGTTGGTTTATCAGGGCGTTTATTTAAACACGTTGCAATAAATTGACTTACCGATAAGATATGGAAGACTTTTGATGACGTCCTGATTGCTACAATTAGATGGTACGCACAACCCCCATTTGATATATTCCTGCACCTGTTAAAAGACAGGAAGACAGCGATGAATTTAATCAAAAGAAACACAAATGCAACGTTAGAATAATGAAAAAACAATGTGCAGTTAAAATAAGTTGCCTGTACTGGGAAAATCATTTTAGTAAAACGCACCTCGGGCTGAAAAAAGTGTCCCCACGTACAAATTCACGATCATTGCAGTCTTTGAGGAAATAATGAAAGACTAAAGGCAGACTCAGAGAATTCTAAATATAATTTTTAAGCATTAATTAAAAATAGCCAATAAAATTTAAGACAATCGCCTCAACAGCTGCTCAATTCTAAACTTCGAGGTGAATCGGAGTTTTCGTTTTGATGAAATAAATCTGTATGTGTAGTATAAAAATGTCATATACACATCCTCTTGGAATCTATGAGTCGGCCTTAAGATTTAACCATTGGTGATGACTTTTGACAAGTTTTGTCTTATATCTCCGTAAGCATACGTTGTAGGCATACAAATTCTACTTTTTAAATCCTTGTAACAAGGCGAACACGTTGGTTACCTCTTTACAAAAGGTCAAATTTTGTGATGCTAATCTTCAAGATTCAGCATTACGATATTTTATGCGGCTGAGAACCTTGAAAATTTAAAGTCCAGCTGGGTGACTTTCAGAATTACCAGGAAATAATATTCATACTGACCGTCGTAACCAGAAATCACAAGGTGAATGCACAAGATTTATAATGCTCACTGTGCCACGTGTCTTCAAATGGGCAATTGAGTTATAATTGGTCCCTGCACATGGCATGCCTGGTGGTGACTTGCACTCACTAGTATGCCAAGCAAGAGACGTGTTCTTGTACTTGGAATGTAGAATACCTTATTCATGGATCGATCCAACAAAAGTTCACACATCGCGTATGGCATCTAAAACTGTCTACTGTCATCGGGCGTGGACGGTGATTGGTTTAAATTGGTAGTATGGGCGGGGCATGTTGGAACAAAATACGATTTAAAATGTCAAAAAAAGATCCCCATTTGAGTCAGGGTTTCGACTCTGGGACACAATTCACGTAGGTAAAATTTATGTTTTAATAAGCTTTTAACTGTTCACAGATTATTCACGGCCGGCATTTTATTCTGCACTGTCAAATATACATCAGACATGCAATTGGTGGCCTTATATCTTTTTTTTTTTTTTTTTTTTTGAAAACCACGAAAAGGTAAACTTTGAGCATGTCCCTTTATCATGCGGAATGTTTCAAATTCATCAGTTCTCATGAAAACTATAGAGGGCGTCCTTCATTCCTTATCCGGCGATGTCCTTTAAGTGACACTTATCATCAGTTGTTTTAAACAATGTTTTGTGTTGGTTTAATTGTCTTCAATGCATACCTACATTGTACATAACTGGCCGTTGTGCATTGAATCGAGCCAACCCGACTCAGAAGAGCTTCAGAAAACTCGTCCTAACTTTTGAACCAAAAATCCAAATTACACCAAGCAAAAATCTTGTCAAAGATGAGATTAAGGACAATCGATCCTTATTAAAAATAGGCTCAATTTTGTCGTATTATTGTCTCAGAAAAAAGCGCTTTAAAATCCTGCGTTTTTATTGATACAAGCTATACTACTACTACAACTATTACTCTGCTATTTTGTATAATAAATGCACTATATGATTTTTTTTTTTTTTTTTTTTGTTTTAATAAGCTTTAACTGTTCACAGATTATTCACGGCCGGCATTTTATTCTGCACTGTCAAATATACATCAGACATGCAATTGGTGGCCTTATATCTAATGAAAGGTTGGAAATTCAGCAGAGGAGAGTCTCACAAAGGACGACAGGTGTGGCAGGATTGGGCTTATAATAAGTATTATTTTAATTTTGAAGAAAGCAATGTTAATTGTTTGAACTGTAAATTTTCTTATATCTATAAAAGGGAAGGTAACATTTAAAACAATGGACGTGAATTATTGTGATCATATGTGTTCTTGTGTCTGAACTGGACTTTAATATCTTAACTCAAGATGCAATATCGTGTCCAAAACTTGATTTTAATTCCAATGCAAGTCTTGTTTACTTTATTTGATATATCAGAAACGACCTCCGTGATACTTGAAACAACGATAGTTCAGTTATTAAATTTAAGTGACACTTATCATCAGTTGTTTTAAACAATGTGTTGGTTTAATTGTCTTCAATGCATACCTACATTGTACATAACTGGCCGTTGTGCATTGAATCGAGCCAACCCGACTCAGAAGAGCTTCAGAAAACTCGTCCTAACTTTTGAACCAAAAATCCAAATTACACCAAGCAAAAATCTTGTCAAAGATGAGATTAAGGACAATCGATCCTTATTAAAAATAGGCTCAATTTTGTCGTATTATTGTCTCAGAAAAAAGCGCTTTAAAATCCTGCGTTTTTATTGATACAAGCTATACTACTACTACAACTATTACTCTGCTATTTTGTATAATAAATGCACTATATGATAATAAACATGGAAAGCAATCATACTAATATTAAACCATATGTGGTCAATGTTGATCAATGTAATGATGGTAATTAAATCGCGCATGTCAAGAAAACAACTATTTACGAATTCCAAGTGTATTGTACCCCTACAAATATTGATTTCGATGGTACATCGATTCTTCTAATGGTTCTTCCAAATCATTATCTTTCGTTATATTAAAAACCGAGGAATCCTATGAGCCAACAAATTTGGTTCAATCTAGAAAACAGTGATATTTTAGCATCGGTTGCTTACACTATTGGAGACAAAAACAAAAAGCCTTGAAGTCTAAAACTACGATAATTAAAAGAAACTAACATGTTTTGATTAAAAACAAAACTACAGCTATCAGATAGAAATGCTAAATTGCTATTTGAAACATACTTCAACTGCTGAAGATCAAGCACATTTACATTCCTCACCTTCGATTCTTTTATTTGGCCATTGTATAGCACACTTGCATGACAGTACTTATAGGCATCGGTATCCTCGCATTCATCGAAGTTGCCGAACCAATTTAAGTCATATTTTCCTAAAGTGCCAGATTCTTCTTTTCCAGTAGCATCGTAGGCTACAAAATTCATTAAAATTAATAATAAAATGAAAGAAAAGGAGTTAGAGACGAAGGAATTACAAGTGATGCACCAACTCGCCACGTTTGTTTTACCAGCGTGGCTATATAATCTTAGCAATGCATAGTACTATATTGCAAGTCTTGCAAATAGGTCGATGGATACCCATTACTTTTGTTTTCTTCTAAAAACGTGGTGAAGTGCATAGAAATGAGGTTCATCACTAAGTTATGGGTCTTGTTTTTTTTTTCCCAAAGGTGTTAGGTCACACCTTGCCAAACAACATTTCTTTCATGACCTTGTATATCTTCGTTTCATTTTCCAATAAATGATGGTCAAAGTTAGTTGAACTCACAGTAGACGCTCGAGGTTTATTTATTCTTGAACGAGGAGAGCCCAATCTAAATGATTACGTGAGCATGCATCTACAATGATCATGCGTTGCTGATCGTCCTATATTGATCGAGAGTTGGTCAGTGGAATATCCAGTGACCCAGTGGGTGTGCCCGGCAATCGCAGCGAGCAGGAATTTTTAAAAAAATTATTTCGGCAAATGGGCAGTTTAGACAGCAACGTCCCCACTCCCGTGAAAATGTTATAGGGACGCCCGTGGTCACGAGTGCTATAGGAAAGTGTCTAATTTACCCCGGCCCTGTTGCTCGCCGTCTCTCACTTGTTGCTTGTCCCGGTATAAGGGAGGCAAAATAGTGTGGTCCCTGGGGGTTTTGACTCGGAAAAAAAATGTTATTGAGCTGATTTTTGCACCAGATAAGCAGAATGCTTCATACAACAACATATCCAAAATGCATAAATCCCCCTTGGGGAGAAAATTGTATCCAAGATGGCCGCCAAATTAGCTATATCTCAGCTTTTAAAGTAGATGTTGATGATTTATTGTTTTGGAATATGTTTTAGGGGTCAAATAATCCAATTATGTACAAATCTAAATCACTGATGACTTCCTTCACGCCAAAATCCAAATGGCCACCATTTTATATAATTAGCTATATATCATGTCTTTAATATGTTTTGAGGTTCAAAGAATTCAGTTTTTGTTTAAATCTAAATCATTGAGGTTTTCCTTAACTCAAAAATCCAAATGGCCACCAAAATGGCTGCCAATTTGCTGTCAATACATATAATTATCTTCTCACTAACATATACTTTCCTTTGCAGTCTCCTGCAAGGAAGCTCGGTCAAACTGTCGCATATATGGGAGGGTTGTTTAAAAGCAATAATCCCGAAAAGGGATTGTTCTAATACCAAATAGTAGTAATTTTAATTCATCTTTAGTCTATTCGAAAGAATGACTTGGGTGTTATATTATTTGAACTTAATCAGAATGCAATTTCCCAAAACTGCACAGTGAGAACCAGTACGCCGCTCAATATAATACTCATTCGAAAGAATGGTTTAAAAAGTTTAGTATAATTCAGTTTTCGTATACTGTTCACATAAACGCATGATTAATTATAGGCCGACACACGTACGTCTTGCCAGAAATGGGCATAGAAACAATAGGCCATATATTTCTATTTTTACAACCATGTACCAGAAATGGAAACTGGAGTGTGAAAGAAATATATCAAAGATGAATCCCAGAAACTGGGAGAAATAACATTTGGGTGTGAAAACACCTCAAGATGACTTCCTATTACATAATTCAGGTTCCGTCTTTTGTACCGTCCCTTTTACAAAATTTCTCTGTATTCATTATTATCTATTTATTTATTCACTTATTTATAATTATTTCCTGGCATTTTTATTATTCGCTTATATATATTTATTTATTTAGATATAATTTATTTGTTTGTTTCTTTATCCCTCTTTTTCCTTGTTCTAAGTTGAGATAAAAGCAAATATATGTAATGGCGGCCATTTTGAATTTCAAGATAAGAAACTGGATAATTTAGACTAAAATCATCAACACATCTACTTGAGAAGCCAAGATATAGCTAATTATATGCAATGTCAGCTATTTTGGCGGCCATCTTGGATAAATATTTTCCCCAAAAGGGATTCATGGGGATTTTGGACATGTTGTTATATGATGTATTCTGCATGCCTGGTGAAAAAATCAGCTCAATAACAATTTTTTTCCACGTATTATGTGTAATATTCTTTCTCCAGGGACTATACTAAAACTTACGGGACGAGCCCAAACATAATGGTCTGAATAATTCATAGCTCCAAGAATACAAGTTATATTTAAAGATAAAATCTCTTTAGAGTGACCACAGGGCCCACTTCGACAAGAGCGAAATTTCGCTCCCTTGGAAGAATAGTTTTGGAATTTACAAAATGATAAATTATTATTACTAACATTATTATAATTGTAATAATATTTCTGAGCATTATATCTTACCTAGTAGAGCAGAAACTGATTTAGATCGCAATCCAACCTTGCAATGATCCGAGACATTCACGAATTGAAGTCCATCCATTTGTTCCGTTGTGAGGAGCGCTCCTTTGATAGAACCACAAGTAATTGGTTGAAAAAGGCAAATAAATGCACATAACTTGAAAATGAACGTGACGACCATTGTGACCCGTGTTTGTTCATTAGTTGTGAAGAAACGCTTACCAGCAGGTTCAAGGATCGAATGTGAAAAAAAGCTTTATTATTTTCAGATTTGTTCTATTGAAACAATGGTTTTACCCATACGGTCGTTTGATTTGTGAATGTATTGATTTTAATTAACAATCAATGAAAAGAATTCATGAATTTCAAATGTCGGTGTCAATAGCGAGCTTTACATCCAAGCAATTAATAACCATACAGTGCGTGACGACATACGATAAACAGCTTTGCATTGACTCTCTTGCTATTTCACGCTTTTAAAACTCGCCATACGTAACTTCCTTTATCTAACACTGGCGACACTTGATGACAGTATTATGCAACCCGGGGTCACAAATTGATCCTGTACAAGTAAAATACATGAACAATAAAATATTTAAAATGAGTACAATAAAACAATCTCGTCGTATTTCACATAGTTAATTTTGTTTCATTAGTTCAGGACAAAAAAATAAGGTATCTTTCGGCAAGTTCAAAACATACGTTTTTGGTTTTCTTTTTACTTGTTGGACCAATAACCTTCGTTCTCGTAGGTGTTCTACAACCAATCAATGCAAATTGAGAGAAATTTGTAACCTAAAAAAATGGTCCTAAGTAAAAAAAAATAGTTCATGGTTAGGTGTTATTTGAACTAATCGTATGAAAAACATTCAGATCCTAATGAAGGGTGGGTGAACGCGAAGCGCAGAAATTTGGGAGTATTAGTTTTCAAGACATTGTCTATGGGTCTATATGAGCCGGCAGAATCCACGTTTCAGAAAAAGCTATTCGGGCCAACTGATTTCCACATTTGCAGCGCACGGATAATGGGCTTTTCCCCGGCCAATCATATGCGTAATTGCCGAATCCACAAATTACGCCCCAAATAGTCTAACAAATTATTTTAAGAAATTATAGACCTAATTGGAATGACACATTAAATAATCATCATGAGTGTTAATTGCTAAAAGTTGTTGGGGGAACGGTTGGGGGAACCGGTTTGGCGCAGCGTATCTTCCCTCGCCATTTCACCAATGAGGTTCCGTTTCTCGTTCTAGATGGCTTTATGTGAATTTTGGTTCTCGATCCATTACTCGTTCCCTAGGTTTTCTCCGGGTACTCTCCGGTTTCCTCCTCCTGCTTCTAAAATCGGCTTCTTGGCATAAATCTGTTCTGGTATAGACCGTATTCAAAATTACGTCAGCACCAGACATAGTGGTGGACAAGATGCATACATTCCCGGACTACAATAATTCACCTGCTAATCGATCCCATTGTTTAAGCGATTGCGCAGGGATCATTGACAGGTGAATTTTTGTATATCTTTTGTCCACCAACATGTCTGGACTATTGAATATGGTCTATTAGGTGTTCTCTGATGTGCTGAGCGCCTTTCAATGGCTGCCGCACAGCGCTTGAGCACGTTTACGTGGAAATGTCGCGCGTTAAAAATACAACCATTATTATATTATTATTATTTGTAATTTTTCAAGTTTATTTGTAGCTAAAAAAGAAACGTGACGGGGAAGTAATTTCTTAATACGACCCGCTTTAAATTCACGTGGACTCATTGGGCGCGCACGTGCCGTCCGTTTCATGCGTAATGGTAGTACAATATTATTGATAACGACGATTGGGTAATCACAAGGGAGTCGGCATTTCGCAACCAAGATGGCCTGCATGTGCATGTGTTTTGAAATTTCTGGATTTTTATGCCCAATATGGACAATAAATGCAAGTTTTCATTTAGAAAATGTATCCTTTTTTCTGGATTTTTTGGTGATTTACCAAAGTAAGGGGACACAAGGTCAAGCGCCCCATTGAATACAATACAATACGTTAGACACTTCTAGCCCCCTACAGCAGTAACTAAGCATTTTAGACAGTCAACACTATTCCTTATTTTAATCCTATGAACTCCCCAATAATTGGCAACCATTTTTCATCAAATCGGAGCAATTTAAAATTTGAACCACTGTACCACTGAAATTGACCCTTTTTAATTGATTTTGCTGTTTTTATAGCCTATAACTCTGAAACTTTAGGTGGTATAGTAACAAACTATACCTTTTTCTTTCTGAATCTTGTTTTTAGACAATAACATGTATCAATTTTCACCATTATTGGATCAATTTAAAAATTTGACCCCTGTACAACTTTGTGTTGGCCCCCTCTTCTCCTTAAGGCACCATTTGCTGCACCTTAAGAACAATGTTTCAGTGGTCCCTGTCATCTGTCAACATATTTACATCACACAACCTTTTGTCCTAGAGATGTGTTTCAAATTTTGCTAGCTCCTGGGTTATGTCCAACATTTACCAAAAGTGTGTTATCTTATGGGTGGGGAAATTGGTTTTTTTTTTCGGGAGTCAAAGGTCATACCAAGGGGTCAAATTTTGAAATTGACCAATCATGTTGACCAAGCTAATAGTTTAATCATAAGGATTCCAAAACGGTATATTTTCCTATCTCGGACGAAAGTTTTGGGTTTACTCTAAAAACAAAAACATAAAAGGGTCATTTTCAGTTGTACAAGGGGTCAAATGTTAAAATGTACTCCGATTTGGATAAAACTTTGAACTTCCAAGTTTTGGATTAAAACTTCATCAGAACAATATTGTTATAGTACAAAATATGCTAAGATCGTTTCAATGTTTGAACTTCTATTCAGTGTACGGCGTCATGATTTAGCGGCCCTCTAGTTGGTCCCCTTTTTAGTCCCCCCCCCATGTTTAGTTAGCCATTTTTAGCCTTTTTTCTAGGCCCCCAAAATCCTACTTGTTTTGTACAGTGGCAGCTCTTGATATAAATAAGCATAAAATTGTTTTTTTTTTTTTTTTCTAATACCGACTCACAATTTTATTAGGTCTGGCAAAATCACGAATCAATTTCAGATATTTCAAAGGTTCACTTTAGACTCCTGCCCTAAATTTTATGAACCATGAATTTTTTTTTTCTGCAAAGACTTGATAGTCGTATGACTTTTGAGAGACCATACCTTTTAGCATTTTTTAGCACCACAAAATGTACTTTGAACTGCATTTGAACAAATCTCAGAGGGTGGGTTCCACATCTTGGTGTTTTGGCATGCATGACCATTATTACCCTCCCAAAAATAAAAATGTGATTGTCATCTGTGATTTGGTCAGAATTTCTCCAAGAGGTACTTTGTAAGGTTAGGCAAACAGTTTTCAAGAAGACTAATCCAAGTCTTCCTCATGGCAGAATTTTTTTTACTGAATTATTTCAGTGGAGTCAAGGCACTAATAATAATAATAATAATAATGCACTTATAAGCGCTTTCCTTAAGGAAACCAAAACTCAAAGCGCTGAACAATAGGAAACTAAAAATAACATAAAAAGCTACAGGCCAGACTGAATACCCAATGAAGATAAAAATACGGTAAAAAACATACAAAATAAATCTCACACACAAGCTGACGACGCAAATGTTTTTCACTGAGTTTTGTACATTACTTGAATCGGTAGAACTGATTTTCAATCTACTCCATTGTCCTATTTGGTGACTTCAACATCCATGTCGACGATCTGGATGATACCAATGCCAAAACTTTTCACGAGATCCTTGGGAATGCTGGACTTCGCAACTGGTAGTTTTTCCCCACACCGTGAACGCGCGATATAGGGCGCTTGCACGCCAGGTCAATAGTTATCTTGGCCAGACCTGCCTCCAGAACAACCCAAGCAGCCAGAGAAACAAAGGAATCACCTGTAGAAATGCTGAAATGTTCATGGGTGAACCAGGTGCATGCATTGTATTCTTCGCATCCTTGGATGATCTGGAGGGCAAACAAAAGTCCATTCAATATAATTTACTTCCGTGCAAGGGCCCTAGAGCCAAACATACCCATATAGACCAGTTAACATCCTACGTCACTTCTTTTGTTACCTGCGAATCCATTCCTGCGAATTGTTTTGGCCATAGTACTAAAACTCTAACATATACACTTCCCAGTGCGTAACTTCAGCCGACCTATTTCAAGAACCAGGCCCTAACATGTTTACAAACATTGCTGTCACTGGTCTATACAAGCTTGTAGTTGGTTTGAAGGACAGTGTATTGTTGCAAGTTCAAGCCTTTATAACCAAGCCCATTCAAAACCAGTCGTCCGTGCTGGGCGCTGACATTTTGGAATATTGCACGGAATAATTATAAGTTTGGGTGCTTGTAATACACACATAATGTCAATTCGATACAACAATCCGCAAAACTATCTTGTTGGATGTTGGGTGCTATTGGGTGGATAAATTTTTGTCCTACCCACTGGCCACACAACGAATGAAAGGACACGTCAGGTCTTGATTTAAATAACCGCCTCAATGAATAATCTTTTCACCTAAGCGCCGCCATTGCATTATGGGGAAAAAAAGAGTATCTGAGCAACAATGATCCAGTGCACTATTATTCACCTTGCCACCTCTAACACATCATCAATTTGATCACTACACTACCGATTAGTGTATAATGCACATCGGCACCCAGGATGTAGAAGAACGCGGAGGTAGCCATTGCTTTCTATTGTTTTTGGTACTCTAGGTTTTCTTTGTGTCGGCAAAACATGCGAGACTATGATTTTCAAAAGATGCTAACGCTTTAACCTCTCTTCTATATAAACGTCTTTGTTTAAACCAGTTAATAATATGGCCATAGGTTTTAGTTGTACTGGGGTGTTTTTCTTCCGAACTGTGGAACTATTATTAACATAATAGCAGGCAAATCTGTTGTCCTCTTTCAAGTTATGTCAACAGGGGAAAGCCAGATGGCAGTTCTTTTCAATAGTAGATCACTCTTTGTAAGTAAGTATTGACCTTTATGTAAACCACGGTCATCAAATCTTCGATGGTCCTTAGTTTCGAACACGCGTTTTATAAATGCGCTAAAGACACTTTGGTTGACAATCGTAGCACTTAATATTTTATAAAAGAGACTTTAAACTCAGGGAACTGGCACCATACACTACATTGTTATGCGTTCCCGGCATATTTGTTATGCGTTCCTGCAAAATACCATCGTACTGCCGACCCAACATGCCGGTAAGAATTAATTGATGTAAAAAACAAGAAACATAAAACCACACATACACAAACACATTCAACAACAACAGCAACAGCAAAATCACACACTTCCACAAGCAAAAATGAAATCACACACAAGCAAAAATAAATCTCACACTTATACAAGCAAAAATAAAATCACGCACTTACACAAGCCAAAATAAAATCACACACTTGCACAAACCAAAATAAAATCACACACTTGCACAAGCCAAAATAAAATCACACACTTGCACAAACCAAAATAAAATCACACACTTGCACAAACCAAAATAAAATCACGCACTTACACAAGCAAAAATAAAATCACACACTTGCACAAGCAAAAATAAAATCACACACACAAGCCAAAATAAAATCACACACTTGCACAAGCCAAAATAAAATCACACACACCACTTGCACAAACCAAAATAAAATCACACACTTGCACAAACCAAAATAAAATCACGCACTTACACAAGCAAAAATAAAATCACACACTTACACAAGCAAAAATAAAATCACACACACAAGCCAAAATAAAATCACACACTTGCACAAACCAAAATAAAATCACACACTTGCACAAGCAAAAATAAAATCACGCACTTACACAAGCAAAAATAAAATCACACACTTGCACAAGCAATATAAAATCACACACTTACACAAGCAAAAATAAAATCACACACTTACTCAAGCAAAAACAAAATCACACACTTGAAAAATTCAAGTCCACCGTGTCAGTAAGAAATATATTGGTTAATTTATATAAAAAAACAGGAAAAACAAACAAAACAACAACAGAAAAAAGAAGAAGAAAGGAAAACACATGACACGTCACACCATGTAAACAAAACACACACACACACATACACACAAACGCCAACACAAATACAAGCACACAGTCACACACAACAACACACATTTATAGAAGCAAAAATAAAATCATACTGATAGTAAAAAATGAAACACACACACACATGAAAAATTCAACTCCACCATGTCAGTAAAATATATTGGTTAATTGATGTAAAAATACCGAAAACACACACACACAAACGCGCACAATAACAACAACACACACTTACACAAGCAAAAATAAAATTACACTAATAGAAAAAAATAAGGAAACACGCACATTAAGTGCGCCCTTCCTGACTTTTTTAACTTAGCTAAATAACTTTAAGATTTTTTGTCCCCAGAACTAAGCATAGTAGATTTTTTTATTTGCAATGTAACAATGCATTTTCCCGATGTATATAACGGTTTTTTATATATCGGGGTCAAATGTCATTAAGGGGGTCAAAGGGTCAATTTTGCCAAAAAAATCCTACATGGCTATATCTCGGCCAAAAACGGATAAATCCCGTTATTGCTACAGTGATGTGAACTTAATGGTAGGGGAGGTCTATGATAGTTTCGACTCCAAGTTTCGGGGTCAAAGGTTATTGAGGGATCATTTCCGAAAAAAATATCTTCAAAAATCATATCTACAATATGCAAAGTAGTACATAGATGAAACTTGCACCGATGCATGTCAAAAATATCCTATTATTCAGTCGAGGTCATTAGAGGTCACTCAAGGTCATTCAGGGGTAAAAAAAAATCATTTTCAAAATGCTTCTATTGAGCTGAAATTGGGCAGAAATAGGTCACATTCAATAATTGAACTCCAGGGTCACATCCCATAACTGAAATCCAAGGGTGTGAGGATAACACAGAGGTTCAATTTAAAAAAAAAAGTCAAATGGCCCAAGCATCGCTACACATCCGCGTAACTTGGCTTGCGCTTCTTTTCATACCCAGAAAACTTTTTTTTAAAATAAAAATCGGCGAAGCCGTTTATGAGTTAATTAGTGGGGGTCCCATGGAACCCTCCTTGGGCACTAACGGAAGTCGGCTACGCATACTTTTAAAAATCCAAGAACCAAAGCACAAAATACATGTAAGTAACTATTATTAGTAAAAATAATGAACCCTTTAAGGCGACAAAAAAAAACCCTGTTTTACGGGCCCGACCCGTTTTTAGTTTTTCCAAAAATCATGTAAAATCAGCCTGTTTTTTAGCCCAAATTTATAATTTTTTTTATTTTTTCTGATTGTTCATATTTTGGGGTATTTTAAGCCAATTTTGACCTCCAGAAAAGAAAATAAAGAAAAAATTAACCTGACCGCCCGACCCTACTTGAAAGGTCCGCTCGCCCGTAAAACAGGGTTTATTTGTCGCCTTATGTGCTGAAAACAATTTCATCGTGGACGTTGATAAACCGTTATACTGTACTCTATGGGAAAATGACGTGTATTTTGTAACACCCGTAAAAAACAGGATGCAGTATAATTACTACTAAGTTTTATATGGAAATTTGATTTAGGTCTTCTGGAGTGTGAATATAAAACAGAAAATCAGTTTTCCAAAGGTTTGAGTAAGCGCAGTCCATCATAGGAATTTTTCCATCTTTTTTGCCCAATTTTTGAGTTGTTTTGAAAAATGTTTTTTAATTAATATTCATAACTAGTCCAAAAATAAAATGAATTTGTTAATTTGATTTGAGTGTTTAGAAACATTGACATGTGATATAAATTTCGTGCAAAGTGCTTCAATTATGGGGCTTGATCCCCGTGTAGGGCACTTTCTGGTTAGCATCAAAAGGAAACATTCACTCATGAATCGAAAAAAATGAAGACATGAAGGAACAAAAGAATTGTTTATTTTCAATATGGTACTGAACGAGAGCAGCAGTAAACTACTATTCTTCTTAAAACTGGATGTGGACGGGCACATCTTCAAAATGTAATAGATACTCCGCTTGAAATTACCAGTGGACCATGTTCTATCCTATCATACCACAATCCAAGAAGATGTAGGCTCTCCTGGCTGCAGCTGCTAGCGTAGCTATATATTTTCCCGCTCAAAAATGTGTTTCACTTATGAACAGTTAAATCAGTAAATCAACGGAACGCTGCGGTTCCTTGTTTTGGACCGCCGTGTTTGGCAAGCGAGATGTAATGTATAGGAATACGCGTTAGAAATTGGAAGGTATTAACAAGATAACGTGTGAGATATGGCAAAAGGACTCGGATTGACAAAATATATTCTTTTCACTAGTCTGACTTTTAACGAAGGCTACGTTGGCCGGGTCTGCAATGCTTAAACATCATAAAAATAATAACCCTATATAGGTTTATCCACTTATATTCATGTTTATGTACTAAACATAGCATTAAGGCATTAAAAGTTTTAAAAACTCATTGCCTAAGGACACATGGCAAGGTTACGGACTTCGATGACTGACATCATTATGTCATTTTATCTGTCCCGGAATCAATTTACCCTTGATTGAGTACAACCTGAGAAAGTCTTATAAAATCATGCATAGAGTGACGTGGTGTTGATACACTATTCTCATAAAGGTCGAAAAATCAAAATATTTTTTGGATTGGACATTTAATATTCCTCATGAAAACAAATCCTAACTGAAGCGGAATGATGCACCCATGCGACCGTGAATCTACTATAGGTGTGAGGAATTATATGGAACTATCGGTTTTCCAGTTTAATTTCGCACTTATTTAATGATTTTTAATTAAAACAGACATTGGAATTCGTCCCTAACAATGTGAATCGCGGAGAAACACCAAATCCACAATTTCTTTTTCGGTACCTGATATTCATTTTCTGTGTCATTGTATTTCAACATTTGTGTCAGTGATTTTCGTCTCAATTGCTCTTCGAATTCGTCCGTCAATATCAAAATGGGAGTATAAATGGGTTACCGTGTCATATCATACATCTGCCCGGGTGAAGGAGTGTCCCTACCATCCATCTGGTATTGTGTTCTCCATTGAGTACGTATTGCATCATTTGTTTCAGCAATGTACACAAATGGCGTCGTCTACGCTCACGGTTTATTCCTTACCCGTACATGTTGCTATGGTAGCTAGGACACTCTCTACGGGGGACACTCAGTTTTCTTACACCGGCTATGCTGGGATGACAACAAAACAGACTCGCTGGCGGTGGAGGAGTGGCGAACCCCCCACACAGCAAACGATGTGTGTATATGAGTGAGTCTGGCCCCAAAAAGCCAATGACAGAGAGATGGGCCTCCGCCTGCGGGCGCACATTTTTTAAATAAGGACATATATAAAATTGTCATTCGATATTAAAAGTAAGATGAATTAAATTTTAGCCACATCGCCACCACCCCCAGGTAGCTGAAAACATGTTTATCTTTTGTTTGCACTTTTTATTTTGAATTTTTGTTATGATTTTGACAGATGTTGGCTTAACCGTTTAATCAAATGCGGAATTTACCCTTTATGACCACCACATAGATTAGTAAGATTATTAAAAATAAGCATAGTGAAGAACTACCAATAATAAAGCCACAACCCGACAACTTTGTAGAGGACCCGAGGCTGCCTTATACTATGCAAATATTATTGGAATATGGCCTATTTCAGGGAGAACCAATCATGAAATATAAACACTTTATTCATTTAATGATTACCCGACGAATATGAAGATAAGATTCTTTAAAATCAATATAAAAGACTAAATGGTTTTTCTATCAAGATCATCGCCACGCGGGGACAATTTGTCAAACGGATTTGACCGAGTATTACGAAACACAGGTGAAGACAAGACACAAAATGAACATCATTAATGACAAGTGAAATCGGTTTGCGTTTCTCGCATTCACATTTTAGGACGAACGAAATCTAATTGTTGTTTTATTAAAATCAATACACCACTGTGCGAAAATAACTGGGAAAACCTGTATTATCAGGATAAGAGGTACCAAGTGTTAAAGAGAGAGACACTTGCCACATTTGAGAAATAGTGCGCCTTCTAGATTTTCAAAATTGATATTTTGCATGGTTATAAAGCTTTTATATATAGCCCCTCTGAAATGATTAGCCCAATTCAGCGGCCCGTGGGAAAGAGACGTTTATAATTAATGTCGCCGGCCGACATTAATTCAGCAGACGACCGGAAAGCGAAAAAATGGCGTGTTTGTAATACAAGAAAACACACGACAGAGTTGATTCTCATGGATGCACCTTGTTTGACCGGTCTGTGACCTTTTGTGGTTTGAATATCATTGAGTACAAGTCTAGGATTATTCATGTAATAGACACAATGATTGATTTAAGTAACGGCAAACTTTAAGTTAGTCTACAGATACCTGGCCGTCTTTACCGCTTATTAATGTCCTTTCTGCTTTATGTGTAAAATATATATCTATGGTTCATCAATGAGACCTAGAATCTTGCAAGTCGTTGAATAAATCTCCATATTTTCTGAA
The DNA here is from genome assembly GCA_023653785.1 of Ophioderma brevispina. Lineage (NCBI taxonomy): Eukaryota > Metazoa > Echinodermata > Ophiuroidea > Amphilepidida > Ophiodermatidae > Ophioderma > Ophioderma brevispina. The sequence continues at coordinate 24,953 of JAMKCH010067225.1, read as the reverse complement.
AATGGCCAGTGCCGCTTTAAACCATGGAGTTCATATTGAAACCTTCTGCCAGTTTTAGACCCTTTGTGGTCCCCACATCTCTGTTTTTGTTAACAATATACAGCTGTATTAAAAGGTCAGTGATTTCAGCTGGTGTACATGATGTTCCAGTATTTTAGTTATATCAAGGAGAAAGTCTAAACTATTTTTGTAATGTCATACGGAAAAACTGCTAGGTTTGGGAAGGTGCACACAAGCGCTATCTATTGTTTTTTCAAAATTTTGCAGCTGCAATAAGACATTTCATAGTGATTTCATTGATTTGTGTACAGCTTTGCTTATTTGTCAAGCAGGCGAATTCTAACAGCTTTTATAAGTGGTTAAAATGGCAGTGTTTTGGACTAAATTTGTGATAGACAGAGCACATCTGACATCACTTTTTCTCTGCGAGAACTAAGTTATACGTAGATATTTACTATTTGTGACCGGTTTTAGCCAAGAAAAACATTATTTTTTACATGATTTCATTATTTAAATATAAAAAAAGGCTGAACTTCTGTATAATTCCGGCTTTGGGTACTATATTTAACGCGATAATGTTTTGTAGAAAAAGCAAATATTCTGAAATACTTTTCTTTCTTCTTCTCTGGAGAACAAGTTGTATGTAGATATTTAAGTGTGAATGACATATTTTATTCCCAAACCCCGCTAATTTTTCAATGGAAGAGACGGCCACCAAATTGGTGCCAGGCGTTAGTTCACGAAAGAAATCAATAATTTAATAGTAACATATTTTTCTAAAAGCTCAAAACTGTCCAAATGAGCGTAGCATTGACAAAGTTTAGTTGTCATAACTGGTGAACCAGTTAATAGCTAGCTGTGAGTGATACTCACCAGAAGAATATCTCCAAAAGCTGGAATAAGGAATTATTTCCTTTTTACAAGGGTACTAGGAATATTTGGTATTAACCCCGAGCGGATACTTTTATTTATGCGTATCCGGTTCCACAGATTACGTTCACAATGTCCTCCTTTTCCACTGTTTAGAAGAATGTAATATTCCTTACAGAAATCCAGAGAGGCTTTAGAAAAGATCGCCGTGTGAAGGATCCATTTGTAAATTCAAAGTCATTGCAAAGCATCAAACTGCGACGGTAAAGCTTAACACACCTATATGGTCTTCTTGTATTTCCGTAAAGCCTTCTATACTAGGGGACATAAACTTTATTGACCGCCTGAATCTTGAGTACAAAGAGATCATTTGGAAATTAGGGGCGAGGAGTCTTTATGATAATTTTAAGTTTGGTGAAATTGAGACTTAACTTTTTGATGTGAAGGCGGAGTTGAACAAGGTGGGGAGAACCTTTAGAATACCCTACATACAGCGGCAGCGCGAAGCTACAAACCTTTTTACAACTAGGCAGCGGCGACAGCGCGAGTGTAGTTAGTGGATGCCATACATGGCTGTTGAAAATAGGGGTGTTATCGCGAGTGTTTTCGACAAGTGCGAAACCTACTTACTGCCGCAAACTTGTACTTCTGACAGTTAGAGCCTACTCATCGAATATTGCAAACTGAATTAAAAGATTACAACCGGATATGGATTTTTTATATTGGCAACGTTTTTAGCATGACTAAGTATTTCTTTTACAACTTATGAAATATCGACCTCCCATTGACCACATTGACGATTCCATTGTGATCCGTGTCGAGTGTTGTTGTAGTCCGTTGAGTCATTTTGTATCAAAGACTAAAGAGGGGGTTTGACCCCCACCCTCACTCTAACTGTTTAAGAATGGGCCAACGGCGACAGCGCGAAGTTCACCCTTTATGAAAAAGTTGGGCAGCGGCGACAGCAGCGCGAATTTGGACCTTTGAAAAAAGTCGGATGCAGCGACAGCGCGAAGAGGTCCAGATTTTGTAGGCAACAGCGCCGACAGCGGCAACAGTAGTGAAATGATTTGTTGTTCTGGTCCATGGAAGGTGTTTGGACCCCCCACCTCTACCTGTTAAGAAATGGGCAGCGGCGACAACGCGTAAGTTCAACCTTTAAGAAAAAAAAGTTGGCAGCCGGGCGACAGCGCGAAATTTGACCTTTTAAAAAAGTTGGAGCGGGGCCGATAGCGCGAAGCTCAGATTTGTAGGCAACAGCCCCGCGCCACCCCCACCAAGCCGCTAATGATTGTTGTTCTAGCCCGTTGAGTCATTTTGTATCAAAAGACTAGGAAGGGGGTTTGGAAACCCCCCCCCCCCCCACCCACTTCCTCCTAGTTTAAAATTGGGCAGCGGTGTGAACAGCGCGAAGCCCAGAGTTTAAGGTCACAGCGGCGGACAGCGGCAACAGCACTAATGATTGTTGTTCTAGACCCGTTGAGCATTTTGTAAAAAAAGACGAAGGAAGGGGTTTGGACCCCCCCCCCCTTCCTCCTGTTTTAAAAAACTTGGACAGCGGGTTGACATGAGTGAAGCTTCAGATTTACAGGCAACAGCGGCGACAGCGGCAACAGCGAGAATGATTGTTGTTGGTTCATTTTTATCAGGGACTAAGGAAGGGGGTTTCCCTACCTACCTGTTTAAAAAGGTCGGAATGCGGAATCAGCGCGAAGCTTCACTTGTGCAGGCAACAGCGGCGCCACAGCGGCAACAGGGCTATTGATTGTTGTTCTAGCTCATTGAGCCATTTTGTATCAAAAAAGGTTAAGGAAGAAGGGGGTGTGGACCCCACCTCCTCTCTTTAAAAAATTGGGCAGCGGCAACAGTGCGAAGCTCCAGATTTTACAGGCATAGCGCGACAGCGGAAACAGCGTGAATGATTATTGGTGTTCTGGTCATTGATTCAGTTTTATCGGAGGACTAAGGAAGGGGTTTGGACCCCCATCTCTACCTGTTTAAGAATGGGGCAGCGGCGACAGCGCGAACGTTCAACCTTTATGAAAAGTCGGCAGCGGCGACAGCGAGAATTTGACCTTTTAAAAAAGTGATGCCAGGCAACAGCGCGAAGCCTCAGATTTGTAGGCAACAGCGGCGACAGCGGCAACAGCCGCTAATATGATTGTTGTTCTAGCCGTTGAGTCATTTTGTATCAAAAGACTAAGAAGGGGTTTGGACCCACCCCCCCCACAAACCACTTACTCCATATTTAAAAAATTGGGCAGCGGTGACAGCGCGAAGCTCAGATGTTACAGGCAACGCGGCGACAAGCGGCAACTGCGCTAATGATTGTTGTTATAGCCCGTTGAGGCATTTGTATCAAAAGACTAAGGAAGGGTTTGTACCCCCCCCACTTCCTCCTGTTTAAAAATGGGCAGCGATACAGTGCGTGAAAGCTCTAGATTTACAGGCAACAGCGGCGACAGCGGAAACAGCGAGAAATGATTGTGTTGGTTGATTCATTTTTTATCATAGGACTAAGGAAGGGGTTTCCCCTACCTCTACCCGTTTAAAAAGTCGGATGCGGCGCAGCGCGAAGCTTAAATTTGCAGGCAACAGCGGCAACAGCGCGAATGTTGGTAGTTCTAAACCACGGGGTCATTTGATCAAAGGACTAAATAAGGGTTGGGGACCCCTTCCCCCAACCTTTTGTTTAAAAGTCGGACAGCGCGAACTCCACCTTTATGAAAAGTTGAATGCGTAGAAGGGCGTGAAACGTGTGTGAAGTGAAAAAACCTTAAAGGAAGTTGGATTACCGGTGACAGCGCGAAGCTTAGATTTTACAGGCAACAGCGGCGACAGCGGCAACAGCGCGGATTCCTAGCCCACTGGTACAAGTTTTGGACTAGAGACTAAGTGGAGATTATTATCCATTCGATCAAAGGAATGAGTTAAAACACTTGTGCCAGTTTTAAACGTTCAAGAAATCACAAAGGGAATATCCCCACTACTGTACCCGATCAAATCATAAGGCAACTGTTTGTTAGTAACATTATTATGAGTATAACAATAGCTGCAGTATGCTTTGATGCCCTATCTAGGTGCGTATTGTGGGGCTAAAAATCACAATATTTCATGACTTGCATCTTTGGGGTATAAAGGGTGGATGGCACGATTTAGTATATAAAGTTTTGGACAGAAATCTTTGATAGAATGGAATTCATTCCCACAACCCCACTATTAAGTGACTTAGTTGATTGATCTTGAAGAATGACCCATCCAAGTTCACCCTGGTTAGAACAATATGCTCAATGTTACAAGCAGTTAAATATCTACAGTTTATCATTACATATGGATTACATTAGAGGACCTAATTTTTAAAGAAAGACCCATCTTCACCCTTAGGGTTTAAAGTTTGCGTGAAGAATGACCCAACTTTCAGAAAACAAGTGAGGTGCATTTTCATGACTCATAATACTGACCGTTTGAAATATTTTATTGCAGAGTAAGAACGATTCAACTTCACCATTGCGTGTTTTGGAACCACATTAAGAATGATGAGCCGGCGACAGCGAGAAACATAAAAGTCGGATGCCGCGACAGCGCGAAGCTCCAGATTTTTAAGGCAACAATTAGAAGGGTTCATAAATTGAATCTGTGTTTTCTAAAGAAGGATAATAATGGAGTTTTGCGATTGTTGAGGTGAAATTATTGTTTTAGGGAACAAATATTTTAATTGCGGGTTGAAGGAACGATTCAACTGCTATGCGGGTAAAGAATGGTTAGAACAGACATTTTAATTGCGGGTGTTAAAGGAGCTTCAACTTCACCCTTGCTTGTTTTGGACCACACGTTAGAATGATGAACGTAGAAGGAACAATAAACTAATCCTTGTTTTCTAAAGGATTAAGAATGGAGTTTTTTGTAAGGGATCATGTTTGAGTATTTGTTTTCTAAAGCACGACTCTAAATATTCTAACACGTTAAGAAATGATTCAACTTAAAAGTAACATGACACGTTAAGAATGAGTCAACTTAGAAGGATCATAAAGGGCAATATTTGTTTTACCTTCACCATTGTGTCGTTTTATTCCAGTCAGTAAATTCAGCCGTAAAATATGTTTAGCAACATTTAATGCGGGTTTTTTTAAAGAACGATGAACTTCACCCTTGCTTGCTGTTTAGAAAACCTGCTCCCAAGTTTACAAAAACGTGGTTAATATTGCCCGTTTGGGTTAGATATGATTTATATTAAGAAGGCATTATCTTCAAAGAACGACCCATCGTCACCAAATTGTCAAACATTTTATTTGCAGGTTAAAGAACGATTCAACTTCACCCATCTTCACCCTTGGTTAAAAACATGCTCAATGGTTACAAAACGTGTTCAATATTTATACAGTGTGTGATTAAAATAATGGTTTTATAAGAAGGATATCTTTAAAGAAACGACCATCTTTGCCCTTGTAAAACAGTTTTATTTACGGGTTAAAGGAACTTCACCCTTGCTGGAACACGTTTAAGAATGATTCAATTTAGAAGGATCAGTGATTGAATCTTTGAAGAACGAACCATCTTCACCTTGGTTTAGAAAAACATGTTCAATGTGTACAAAACATGTTCAATATCTTACAGTTGTGATTAGGTTATGTTTATATTAGAAGGAATATCTGAAAGAAACGACCCTCTTCACCTTTATTGGTTTTAGAAAACCTATCAATGGCGATGCCTGTAAATTAAAGAACGATTCAAATCCACACTTACTGTGTGTAGAAAACATGCTCAATGTTTATAAAACATGTAATATTTGCAGTTGTGTTTACATACGGTTATTATACGACGGATATCTTTAAAGAACGACCATCTTCACATTTATTGGTTTTAGAAAAACATGTCATTTGCGATGCCAGTAAATTAAACAAAACAGATTAACACTACACCCTTACTTCGCTGTTGAAAAACATGCTCAATGTTAAAAAACATGTTAAATTTGCGTTTGGTTGACTACGGTTTATCATTAGAAGGATATCTTTAAAGAACGACCCATTCTTCACCCTTGTAAATATTTTATTGCGGTGTTAAAGAACGATTCAACTTCGTCCTTGCTTGTTTTGGAACCAATTAAGACATGATTCTATTAGAATTGATCCTAATTGAATCTTTGTTTTACATTCACCCTTGGGTGTGGTTGTTTTCTTCATGATGAGTATTTGGTTTTAAAAAGAACGGGTTTCAAATACCAATATTCTAAATTTTGCCTAGAAAACCGGTAACTTGTTTTCTAAGGAGGATAATAATGGAGTTCACGATGCAAGTAATTATGTTAAGCAAATACTGTTGAATTGCGGGTTTTATGGTATTAAAGAAACGATTTTCAACTGCGATTGCGAGTAAGTAAATTATGTCTAGAAAGAAACATTTCAATTTGGCGTTTATAGAACGATTCACAATTCACCATGCTGTTGTGGAAAACACGTAGATGATTACAACTTCTTAGAAGGATCATTAAATTGAATTTTGTTTCCAAATATTCTAAATTTTGATAGAAAGGAAAAACCTGGTACTTTGTCAAGAAGGGTTGTAGAAAACACGCTAATTGAGTTTAATCAAAAAATAAAATGTTAAGAATTGTGTTTTAAAGAACGAACCACCTTTGGGATTGGTATTTAGAAAAAAATGTCAATTGCGAAGCGAGTAAACTATGTTTAGAAAACATTTTCATTGTCGGACATTTAAAATTGCGGTTAAAAGAACGATACTTCATCCTTGCTTATTTTGGAAATGGTTGAGAGGGCGTGTTTCGACTTCGAAGGATCATTAAATGAATCTTTGTTTATTTAAAAGAAGGATGTAATGAATTTGGTAAGGATCATAATTGCGAGCGATTAATATGTTTAGAAAATAGTGTAAATGCGGGTGAGAACGATTCAATTCACCTTTGCTGTTAGAAAACCCATGACTCATGTTTGAAGAACATGTTCAATAGTTGCAGTTTGTGTTTACATATGGTTATGTTAAGAAGGTAATCTTTAAGTACACGGACTTAACCTGTTGGTTTTTAGAAAACCCGCCATTGCGATGCAGTAAATTATGTTTAGAAAACATTTCCATGCGGTGCGGACATTTTTTGCAGGTTAAAGAACGAATTAACTTCAAACTTGCTTGTTTTGGAAAAGGTTAAAAAAATAGTGGTTCCACTTAGAAGGATCATTAAATGAATCTTTGTTTATTTAAAGAAGGATATAATGGAGTATTGTAAGGATCATATTATTGAGCATTTGTTTTTTTCTAAAGAAACAATTTCAATGTGCCAGAAAACCTGTAGTCGTTGTCAAGAAGAGTGTAGAAAAAAAAAAACCATGTAATTGCGTTTACAAAACATGTTAATGTAAGAGTTTGGTTTAACCCTTTGGACCCGGGCCCAGTTTTGTATAGTTTGTAAAACACCCGGGGGGTACTCAACACAAATGACCTTATAGGGACGTGCCACAGAACATCGGTCTCATTTTTAGCGTTCTGGTATATCAACGACCCCTTTTTTCATGCCAATTTTGGTATAGCAATGGGTCGTTTTTCAAAATATTCTCAAATTTGTTGGAAAAATTAGTCAAATTTTCTTATTCGGGAAGCTAAAAAATGATTCTAAAAAAAAAAAACGAAAAAACTAAAAAATTTAAAAAAAGAAAAATATTCAAAAATTTGCTTTTAAAATGCCAAATTGAGGAAAAATTGGCAAATTTGTGTTAAATTTGGTCCAAAAATTTTGCATGCTCTGGTATAGCTATGGGTCTCCTTTTTTGGCAAAAACTTGGTTATAGATATGGGTCCTACTTCCAGGAACTCTCGGAGGCAAGTCCTATACCCAACCAAACTTGGGACCCCCCCCCCCGGGGTGGGTTATTTTTTTGTGTAACACAAATTTAGTGGCTTCAGAGGGGGCCTTCCAAATGTTTGCAGGTGTTTGGAAGGAAAGCCATCTGTAAACACCAACAAGGGCTATGGCTTGTTTCGACAAAATGCATTTGTCCTGTTAATTCTGAAATGTCCCCAGGAAAATAAAGACTTTTACATTTGAAGCAAAAAATTTACATTATAGTAATTTTGAACGGCACTGAGGTCGCCGTTAGTTCTCAAGGGATTAAAGAACGACACATCTTCACCTTGTTGGCTTTTAGAAAAACATGTCAATTGCGCGTGAGTGGAAAACATTTCAATGCTGGAGATATTTTAATTACGGGTTAAAAAACGGTAAACTTCACATGCGTGTTTAAGCCTGTGACCACAACCCCAGATTTTACCGGGAGGTATCAAAAGTATTCTGTCAAAACTTTTGCATCAAAAGAAAGCTATGTGCTCATAGACCCTGTGAAATTTATAGGGAGGCTAAAGGATGTTTAGTTGGAAGTTATGATGTGAAAATTCTATACTTAACTTGGCCATCTTCACCCTGGTCATTGAGAAAAATAGGTATTTAGAACACATGTTAAATGATAAGAGTGAATGTAGTTTATTGTTCGTCATTGCGGTCTAAAAGATAAATGAAAGAATTGATTTATTGTTAGAAAAACATGTCAAAGGATAAGAGTTGTGTTTGTTTATTGTGTAGAAAAAATAAAATGCTTATTAAGATGTTATGTTAATGATTAGAGTTTGTATTCGGTTATTGCGCTAAGAAGGATAAAATGATTAAAATATATAAAAGTCTTGTTTTTAAAATTGATAGTTTGTGTTCGTTAATTGCGTTTAGAACAACATTTAAATGATAAGGAGTTTGTTTTGTTATGTGTTAAGGATTAAATAATAAAAATCTCCAACCGTATTTGTTCAGAAAACATGTTAAATACGGCGGCGATTCGGGAAATGTTGGAATATTAGCCTAAAGGTTTGGAAAACATTTAATTTGTGGAAACCAATTGTGGATATGAAATTAGACGACTCATTTTCACCCTTGTTTCCGGGTACCGATAGTTCTATGCGACAAAAACACAATGAAATCGGGGCTTGGTTAAAACTTGAAAGAATTCCTACGTGATTAAGGTCGCCGAACTTGCATTTCTGCGTGAATTATTGAAAAATGACTTAAAAATTTGACTATAGAAAATCTCGCAAGATCATTTTACTCGGGCACCCTTGTATGAAGGGACATTTAAAGGACAAAAACCACGATTTCTATAAAAAAGGTGTCCATGCCCCCGTGATTAAAATAGCTATAGCTTTGGGCTGTCGCCGGCCTGCATGAGTAAAACCCACATATTCGCATTCCGAAAGCTGTGTTGGTATATCAATTCAGCTAGGCAGCCAATGAGCAAACATCTGCAGTCTTGCGTCGCCGGGGTCGCCGCAGCACAGGCAACAGCCACAGCTTCACACTCGGGAAGAGAAACGCGATGTCATACTAGCGTCATGCAAAGGTAACAAAAATCCAACTTTATTTTTTTTTAAAAAAACAACCCGGGAAAAGACAAAATTACGAAACTAAGTCAAATCAAGCTCAATCTAAATTAAAACTAAAAAACAAAACTACGAAACAAAAAAATCAAAAAATTTATTGAAAAAAAAATACAACGGGAAAAGGCCACAATTAACCAAAATCGTTTTAAAAAAAATCAACATATCAAATTTAAACTTTTAACTATTTCCCCCATGGCCCATTTGATAAGCAAGCACACCCGAAAAGGGAAAAAAACTGAAACTCATGAAGTTCTGGGGGTGTTCGCCGCTTGTACGCGCCGGTGCAGTAAAAACCATCGTTCACACTCGACGCTATTCTCATAACAACAAATCTCAACAATATAAAAAACAACGGGAAAAGGCAAAATTCGTGTTTAAAAATCTAGCCAAAATTGTAGACAAACCCAACTTTATTGAAAAAACAAACGAGAAAAGGCCAAAATTAGCCAAAATCGTAAAAATCACAATCTAAATTTAAAAATGCCAACATTTCCCTAGGGTCCACTTGATAAGAAAGCACAAGAACAAAAATGTAAAACTCCGTGAGTTCTGGGTGTTGCAGCTGTCGCCGCTGTCGCCGCTGTCGCCGGTTGCCCGTGTAAAAACCATAGCTTCACATCGATGCTAAGCAAGATCAATAAATTACCAACTATTTAAAAAAAACCCAACGGCGGAAAATGCTTAAAATAGCCCAAATAGTGTAAAAATCAAGCTCAAAATAGTACAAAGCCAAGTATTCAATCGAAAATTAAAACTCGAACGATCAGGTTTTTAATACTAAACTCCCAACTTTATTTAAAAGCACACGGAAAAAAAAGCCAAGAAAATATTGAATGCGGGGAAAGAGATTCAACTGCGATGCGAGTAAAATTATTGTCTCGAAAACTATTTCAATTGTTGGGTTATAGAACGATTTCAACGTCACCCTGCTTGTTTTGGACAACACGTGGATGATAAAGTTAGAAGGATCTTAAATTGAAATTTGGGTTCCAAAATTTAAATTTTGACTAGAAAGGAAAACCTGGTTACTGTGGCAAGAAGGGTGTAGAAAACACATTAATTGCGTTTTCCAAAAAAAAATGTTAAGAATTGTGTTTAAAGAACGACCCACTTTGGGTATTGGTATTAGAAAAAGAATGTCACTTGCGATGCGAGTAAACTATGTTTAAAAAACATTTTCATTGCGGACATTTTAATTGCGGGGTTTTTAAAGAACGATACCCACTTCCATCTTGCGTATTTTGGACATGTTGGAGAGGCAGTTTCGACTTAGAAGGATCATTAATTGAATCTTGTTTTCTGAAAGACGGATTTGTAATGGAATTTGTAAGGATCTAATTGAGATGCGGGGTTGGTTAATTATTGTTAGAAATATTGTAATGCGGGTTGAGAACGATTCAATTCACCCTTGCTTGCTGTTTCGAAAACCATGCTCAAGGTTTGAAGACATGTCAATTGGCAGTTTGTGTTTTTTGACATATGGTTTATGTGAAAGAGGATATCATTTAAGTACCCGAACTTTGAACCTTGTTGGTTTTTAGAAACACGCCAATTTGCGATGCGAGTAATATGTTAGAAAACACATTTCATGCGGTTGCGGACATTTTATATGCAGGTTAAAGAACGATTCAACTTCACACTGCTTGTTTTGGAAACAGGTTAAATAATGTGGTGCTACTTAGAAGGATCATTAAATTGAATCTTTGTTAAAGAAGGATATAATGGAATCTTTGTAAGGATCATAATATATCGAGATTTTGTTTTAAAAGAACAATTTTCAATTGCCAGAAACCTTGTAGTCGTGGCAAGAAGAGTGTAGAAAACATGTTAATTGCGGTTCAAACAGTTCAATGTTAGAGTTGTGTTTAACCCTTTGCGACCCTGGCCAGTTTTGTAAAGTTTTGTAACACACCGGGTGGTAACACATAATTTATGGCTTCAGCGGTGCCTTCCAAATGTTTGCAGTGATTGAAAGCCATCTTGTAACACAACAAGGCATATGGCTGTTCGACCATTTAATGCAATTTTTTTCTTCATGTTATCTGAAATGTGCCAGGAAAATAAGACTTTTGAATTTGAAGCAAAAAATTTACATTATGTAATTTTGAACGGCCACTTGAGTCGCCGTTCTCAAAGGATTTATTATAAAGAAACGAACATCATTCACCCCGTGTTGGCTTTTAGGAAAAACAGTCAATTGCGACCCCTTGTGAGTAGAACACATTTTAATGCGGACATTTAATTACGGGTTAAAGAACCACGGTTCAACTTCCCCAGGCTTGTTTTAAGGCTCTCGTCCCACAACCCAGATTGTACGGAAGTTATCAAAATTTGTCAAAATTTTTGCATCAAAAGAAGCTATTTTCTTATTATACCCTCTGGTGAAATCTTAGGGAGGCTCAAGATGTTTAATTGGAAGTTATGATGAAAACATATACTTAAATTGGGACATCTTCCCCTTGTTTATTGAGAATATGTTATTTTAGAAAAACATGTTAAATGATAAGAGTAAGGTAGTTTTTCGTCAATTGCGTTAAAAAGATAAATGATAGAATGGATTTATTGTGTAGAAAAACAGTCAAATGAAAGAGTTGTGTTTGTTCTTGTGTTAAGAAAAAGAAACCACCAATAAATGATTTAAGAGTATATGTGAAATGATTAGAGTTTGTATTCGTTTATGGCGTTTAGAAGGATAAAATGATTAAAATATATTAAAAAAGTATGTTAATGATTAAGTTTGTGTTCGTTAATTGCGGTTTTAGAAACAACATTTAATGATAAGAGTTGTGTTCGTTTATTGTGTTAAGGATACATATAAAAATATCAAACCCGTTATTTGTTCAGAAATAAAATGGTAAATACGGCGATTCGGGGACAACGTTTGGAAAATTATTCGGCCAAATGTTTGGACAACATTTATTGTGCGGAAACAATGTGGGATATGAAATCTAGACAGACTTCAATGTTCACCCTGTTTCCCGGTACCGATAGTTCTATGCGAAAAACCAATGAAATCGGCGGCTTGGGTAACTTGAAAATATTCCTACGTGATTTAATGTCGCGGAACTTGCATTTCTGCGTGTTTAACTTGAAAATGACTTAAACATTTACTATAGAAAATCTCGCAAGATATTATTTACTCGGACACCTTGTATTGAAGGATACATGTTAAAGGACCAAAAAAACAGCGATTACTATGAAAAGGCTGTTTTCCCATGCCCCCGTATTAAAATAACGCTGTTTAGCTTTGGGCTGTCGCCGCTTCATGAGTAAACCCACATCTTCGCATCGAAAGCTGTGTGGAATCAATTCAGCTAGGCAGCCAATAATGAGCAAACATCGGACAGGTCTTGCGCTGTCGCCGTTGTCGCCGCTGCAAAGCAACAGCCACAGCTTCACAATCGGTAAGAGAAACGCGATGTCACACTAACGTCATGCAAAGGTAAACAAAATCCCAACTTTATTTTTTTTTAAAAAAACAACCCGGGCAAAAAACCAAAATTACCGAATAGTACATATCAAGCTCAATTAAATTAAAACTTGAACGTTCATGGGTTAAAACAAAACGCAACTTTATTGCAAAAAAACAACGGGGGAAAGAGGCCACAAATTTACCAAAATCGTAAAAATCAAACAATCTAAATTTTAAACTTTTAAAAACTATTTCCCATGGCCCATTGAAAGCAAGCACCACACCCGGAAAAGGGAAACAACCTGGAAACTCATGAAGTTCTGTGGGGATTGTCGCCGTGTCGCCGTTGCCACGTGTAAATCCATAGTTTCACACTCGACGTATTCTCCCTCATAACAAAAAAATCTCAACAATATTAAAAATATTTTTAAAAATGTAATTATTTACACCAGGGGGAATATACAAAAAATTGTAACAAACCCCAACTTTATTGAAAAAACAACGAGGAAAAGGCCAAAATTAGCCAAAATCGTAAAAATAACAATAAATTTTAAAATGCAACTATTTCCACTCAGGGCCAACTGATAAGCACGCACAAAGAACAAAAATGTAAACTCCTGGAGTTCTGGGGATGTTAAGCCGCTGTCGACGCTGTACGCGTTGCCCGTGTTACAAACCATTAGCTTCACATCGGATTGTATACGCCATAACAATAATACCAACTTTATTTTAAATTAAAAAACAACGGCGACAAATGCTTTAAAATAGCCCCAACCCCAAATGTGTAAGTAAAAAAATCAAGCTCAAACTAGTACAAAGCAAGATCAATTCTAAAATTAAAACCGCGAAGACGTTCAGGGTTTTAAACGAAAACTCCCAACTTATTTAAAAGCAAACGGAAAAAGCCAAATTAGCCAAAAATTATTCGGGAAAGGCCAAAAATAGCCAAAGTAGATATCCAAGCTATAAAAGTAGAACAAATCAAGCAATAATATGGATTAAAATCAGGCTCAATCTAACATTAACTCAAAGTTCGTGGTTTAAAACAACTGTAATTGAAGAGAAGAAAAACAACGGGAGAAATGCCAAAATCGTTAAAAAACAACTCAATTTGAAACTCAATGTTCATTAGTTTTCTTATCATGTTCATATTCGTCTTATTCGACAACGGTACAACCCATTACAGCGTCGCGCTGTCCGCCGGTTGTGTTTGTGGTTTTAAAAAGGTTTGTCTCGCGCTGTCGCCGTTGCCTGGGTTTTTAAAAAGGTTTGCTTCGCAGCGGATACTGTGGTAGGGTATTCTAAAGTTTAGCCAATTTTTTTTTAAATAAAAAAGGCCCCCCCCACATTTAGAGAAATTTGACAAGAAAGTCCACTTTTGATGACCCGCGAAACAGTTCAAAAAAAAGTCCCCCCAAAAGACCTTTATTCGGGGGGATAGGTTAGGTCCATCTTTTATCAAAAAAGGTCCACTTTTCAAAATTTTTTCGAAAAACAGGTCCCACATTTTCGAAAACGGGTCCACTTTTCAGTCTCGCACACCCCCCCAAAAAAAAAAGTCCTGCGTGCGCCCTCCCCCGTCTCTCCTACTCATTTTCTTTTCACCTCTGAGCAAGGGGATGTGTTGAGGATCAAACTAAAAAATCCGAAAATGTCACAACTTTGTTTCAACTGAATGTGACAGCTCCTATCCAACCCACACACCCAAAAAACTTTTAGTGACTGACCAGAATAAAATCATACTATAATTTTTTACCCATTGACCTATGACCTTTCGGGTCACTATGCGCACCATAAAAAAGGTCAGAAATAATTTAAGACGTCCTCTCCTACCTTCATGCCAAATATTCAGCCCATATGTCAAAGCATAACCGTGAAATGCATAGCTGGACAGGACAGACAGACAGACAGACAGATACTTTTGGTTTATAGGACTAGGCATTCACCCCTGTGTGTGACCTTTGACCTATGTGTGTGACCTTTGACCATAGGATTGTTTTGTGCTCAGGGGGGGGCCAGCGGTCCTTTGACCAAATTTTGTGGTTACATATAAGTTTACGGCATTAAACGAAACTCCGATCCATCTTAAAATTTGGAATTGAGCATTCTAGGTTGACTATATGTAGTTCTAGTGGACTAGTTTTAATTAATATATTTAAAAATTACATTAAAAATCTCGTGTCAGACTTTTAATCACTACCCACCGAACGGATTTGAAGTCCATTTTTTTTTCTTAAGTTATCATGATATTTATAAGATCTTGAACAAAAGGTTTAAGAGCTGATTTTTTAATTGTCCACTGGGGACCGAGCTGCCATACTAAATGCACGGAGCAGTTCCACAAATTACCGTTTGGAAAATCCCTGCCCAAATCGAGCACGATCGTGTCTTACCCCCCCCCCCCCACAGCCATAGGTTTTCACAGGCTGGGTTTCAGGGGAATTCCTACGGCGGGACGGTAAGTACGTAAGTCGGTTTTAAAATTGAAAAAAAAATTGAACCAGATGTTTGGAAAATTCTCAAGCATGGAATAATTACCGAAAGGCATGTGGGAAAAATGGATTCGCCCAGTAGATGCGTGTAACTTCCGTGTTCGAGTACCTGAAGTACCCGACAAAAACGTCAATTTTCGTAGGGTTCTATAGTAGACCCAATTACGATACATATTTAAAACAGCACATAGTAACGGACCGGAACGACCCCACGCACCCGGTAACGACCCTCTGATCTCCATTTAGAACCCCTCCGTTTTCCGGAGTATTTGAAGATTTAGTTTCATTTAAACAAATTCTCTAGGACGGAGATAACGGAATCTCTCGCGGTTTGATGGCAAGCTATTTTGTAAATAAATAGATAAACTCAGTTTATCTCGATAAACTCAGTTTTTCGATCAAAAAAACTGAGTTTTCAAAGATAACTGAGTTTTTCCAGAAAAAAAACTAAGTTTTTCGATTCGAAAAAACTGAGTTTATCGATAAAACTGAGTTTATCAATCGAAAAAACTAGGTTTTTCAAAAATGAAAAACTGAGTTTATCGATAAAAACTCAGTTTTTCAAATGATAAACTGAGTTTTTCGAAACACCCAGTTTTTCGCTAAACTGAATTTATGAAAAACTCAGTTTTTCGATCGAAAAACTGAGTCTATCGATAAACTAAGTTTTCGATGATAAATTGAGTTTATCGAGATAAACTCAGTTTTTCAAGTTGATAAAATGAGTTCATCGAATAAACTCAGTTTTTCAAGTTGATAAACTAAGTTTTGAATACAACCTAGTTTTTCGATTTAAACTGAGTTTATCGATAAACTCAGTTTGCGATCGAAAAACTAGGTTTTTCCAAAATCGAAAAACGGAGTTTATCGATAAACTCAGGTTTTTTTAAACTGAATTATAAACTGAGTTTTTCGAAAAACCGTTTTCTATTTCAAGTTGAAAAACCGAGTTTATCGATAAACTCAGTTTCAGTTTGGAAAAACCTAGTTTTTCGATTTGATAAACTCGTTTTATCGCGAAACTCGTTTTTCGATCGAAAAACTTAGTTTTCTGGAAAAACTCAGTTTATCGGTTGAAAAAACTCAGTTTTTTCGATCGAAAAAATGAGTTTATAGAGATAAACTTAGTTACCGATTTATTACACAAATGCTTGCCATTACGCCGTACCAATTTAGATAAAATCTTCGCAGTCGGTGACACAGACTACACACTTTCCGTTGACCGCCGTAGGGAATTCCCACCACAGTACGAAACGGTTAGTGGGGGGAATCCCAGAGAGATGAGGCAAACCTATGTAGTTCGACGCTTTTGCAGTGAATTATACGAATCCCACGGCCCACGGACACACACATACATATTTAGGGGATGTTTTCTTCGGAAGGGGGTCATATAGAAAATAATACGGCGAATATTTTTTTTTTTAACATACTAAAACAAGAGGAGTCATAAGAAACACTGAAATGGGTGTATGTTTTATCATGTATCATAGCTTATCGTCCGGCTTATCGTTTTAGATTCAGATATTTTTTCCGTTTTTTTTTCCAGACACTTTTAGATCTATATTTTTAGCTATTTTTAAAAAGTAAAAATGGTTCTAAGATGGCCGGGATATCATAGGGCACTGCACTGGCTAAGAGCACTTTTGTTTGCTATTCATTTTTAAAATTTTCTACAATGTGTGCCACCCATCGCACCCCAGGCTTTTTTTTATCAGTTTGGAGACTCCCCATTCTATCCTCGGGATTCTATCCCAGTTCGTGAGTTTGACATGAAAAGTGAAGTCTCGCGATCGCGAGACTTCACTTTTCATGTCAAACTCATTTTTGCTAGATTTTCCTCAAAGTGACCGGCCCCGACATCGACATCTCACTATCTCAAACCCGATCTCATAAAGCTCATAAAATCGAGCTCCCAGTATTATCCATAACTATATTGCCCAAACCTAAAAATACCGAATACCACATATCGGGCCGAATTACGCCCTGATTACGCCCGTAACTGTTGTTGTGGGGGTCGTTTTTGGTGTTTGCTCTTGTATAGGTTGAATTTAGGTTCGCCATCCACTGCTCAGGTGTACATGATTGCAATGTAAGGTAAGACTAGATCATTTGTTAGCAATGAAGGGGAAGATATGTCAACCGAGTATGCCATGAGCTTTCATTCCGCTAATAACACTTGCACCAACCTTAGTATCTACCGCTACTTGCACTGTGATAGACAGGTCTGTAGGCCAAAGGTCAATGGTTATACTTTGTGTATTTCAGAGTTTTCCACTCTCATTTCCCTGAAAACATGTACAAACTCTCTTTTACCATTTTTTTCACTCTTATTCCCCAGGAATACTGTGCAAAGTCTCTCGTAACCTGAAAGGGGGATCTTCAATTGCAAATTTTTACCTTGCAGGATTTATTTTTTCTGTTTTGGTGGAAAAAATTGAGAGATCAAGTTGTCATTTTATGCAAAAAAGCTTATCTGATTGCAAAATTTTGACATGACATTAAAATGCGTGGTAATTAGTGATCTACTTGTTTTCAAATGTTTTGCATTAGGTTTCTTAATGATTGATCAGTTACACTCAGGCTAGATTCACAATGACAATGTCTTCATTCATAAGTAGAGCAGAAGTGGAGAAAGAGATGCAAAACTGGATAAAGATAACCACAGTGTTTCCCCTAATCTGTAAGCATTTGTCTGAGTTTGTTGATAAAACAGTGAAGGAATTGCACCAGGGACTTATTAAATCACTAGGTGCAGAAGTTTGTGCGACAGAAACAATGCCAACCCGACGGAACAAGTGAAAACTCACGGTTAGAACATGTAGCAAAGGGAAGGCAGCACTCAAGAAGCACTCATATGGAGGGAGGGATGAAGCTATTTAGCCAATGCTGACCCCAAGCAGTGGCCTACGGGGACTGGTGGAGGGTGGCCAAGGTGTATATGAACTTTGGACAGAAACCAGGAAGGATGATCAAAGTGTTGAATGTTGGATATCTCCTCAATGTTTACCCTGATCATTTAACTGCCAAAGCATTTGGTTCCAAGGAAGCAGTGGAGAGCCTTGGAAACAGGTATAGCAAAATCGGTAGCTCTTAAATAACACCAAAACCCAGTTCTTACCAGAGTGGCGTACCCAGAGGGGGGTCCAGGGGGGCAGCTGCCCCCCCTTGGGGAATCTGCCCACCCTCTTTCCCCCCCTAAAAATGAGTGATTTATTATAAGCACATATTAATATACTAACCAAATTTTAATATAGGCTTGCCCCCCCTGATGAAAATTTATGTTCCCCCTTTGCCCCCTCCCTGACAAAAAAAAGTGGTTACGCCACTGGTTATTAACAGTGCTAAAACAATACTTGGATTATTGTCCCAGCTGAAACAAGTTGGAAGGGACTATAAAATGAGCTTAAAATGGGCTCCGTCCACATTGCCACCCGTATGTCCTAGGTCTGACTGTGATAAAAAATTTACCTGGAACATTTGGCCATATCTTTGTTCTAGATGTCCTAGAAGTAGCAAAGGGGTATAGTTAGGAGGGTACAAGCCACTACTAACCATGCTAATTCATTCCCCCAGGGTTCTCCCCTAGGGGAGTAGGAAAATGCAAAGTTGCCACTAAAAATGTCAACATTTAGCCTTTAGCCATATTTTTTCTAGATAAACTGAGTAGCCAATACAATGTAGAAGGACAAGCCCCTACCTAACCATGTAATCATTCCCCAGGGTCTTCCCTGGATCTGTCAGGGACGTAGGGAAATGTCAAAAAGGTAAAAATTACACAAAAAAGGTCAACATTTGGCCATATCTCTTTTTTTTCTAGGTGAGCTCGAGTAGCAAAAAAACTTGGGTATATTGTAGGGGGGCACAAGCCCCATACTACCATATAATAAAGACATATCAGTGATTTTTATCCAAAAAGAGTCATAGGTTCATAATATTTGAAATGGCCGGGATAGTTTGACAACGTGAGGAAAGCATGTAGGAATCTTCATACGTTACTTTTTTTTAACGAAAGAATGAAAGAAAAGGAAGAGAGAAAACGGCAGGGCAGTGTTCAGATTACTAATCTCCATTCAATTTCGTGGTGTAGTAAGTGTCCGTTCGAGGAACTTATGACGAAAATATCCATTTGTCCTTATAGGTTGCTTCTGGTGCTTGCTACATTTGTAGGGTTTATTGTTGTAGGGACACCTATATTGTCCAGACACACACAAATCTATTTTTGATGATTTTTTTTTCATTTTCTGATTTAGCAAATCACTGATAGTGTCTTTAAATTCCCTAGGGTACTCCCCTGGTTTGTCAGGGGGTGGGGAAATATCAAAAAGGGTCAACATTTGTCCATCTCTTCTTTTCTAGATGAGATAGAGTAGCCAAACTAGCAACATACTCCATTCCACCGGGGTTCCTCACGGGGTCGGACAGGGAGTGGGGAAATGCAAAAAAAAAAAAACAAATCAATATTTCACTCACAAAAAAGTTCAACATAATGGCATCTTGGTGAGTGCTGACATTTGACCCTTGATGTTTAACCATCAAGAGTTATTTGTTGAGTTATGATGGAGTCATGAATGAGTTGTTTTAGAGTGTAACTATTTTGTGAGTTAGTTATGGATGGAGTGTATGATGAGCTATGTTTTGTAATTTATTTTGGTGAGTTATGTAGTTCATGGAAGCGTTATGTTTGTTAGGTTATTTTTTTGGCAAGTTATGGATGGCATTCATTCAATGAGTTATGTTTTTTAGAGTTATTTTTTGGTTGAGTTATGGTGAGATGGAGTTCATCGACAAGTTATACATTTCAGAGTTTTTTTTTTTTTTGTGATTTATGAAATTTATGCAAAAATGGTGCAATTGATTTTGGTGGGTGTGGAAAAAGGACATGCATGGGTTAAATAGGTGGTCTTAGTGGTGCCGGGTTTAGGGAGTGTTAGCCATAAATTAAGGGAGTGGGTTTACAATAGTTCAAGTTGCACGCCTTAGTGATTGTAACATTCAGGCGGGGACATGTTTAGCATTGGATAAATATAGGTGGCCTGTTGTGCTTAAAATTGATATTAACGGCTACTATCAGTGTAAAATAGAAAATAAAAAATAAATTAAAAATCAGGATTGTGCATTGTCTGTGAAGTATAGGTATGCTGATCTCAAAAACCACAAAAAATATGGAATTTAAGAGTTTGGGTATCAACTTTGGCATCGTTCCAGCCTCAATATCTTCCGAAATGTCTTCCGCAGCCTGTAGCATTGATTGGGTGCCGCTTAAACAAACAAGAAGCTGCCACATCCCGCGTAGCAAAGGTTGTACGCAAAATAAAAACATTCTTTACGCACGAACGCGAGAGGTGGGGATGCATGGGACCTTTGAACGTGAACCATACTTCCCTTAATTTTACTTTGTTAACACTGTTCTTCATGTTTTATGAGTTTCTCCCTGATCTTGGAGGCAGTAGTGAGGGAATGGGGGAGGGGAAATTGACCCTCCCATTAGGCGTTGTCCGCACATTGTCTCGAAAACAGAAGGATTGTGGCTGTCCCTATTAGTCTCAGCAGTAAAAATACCAAAATTCTACATTAAATTTTGTGATTTTATGTTAGTAGGGGCCCTACCCCCATTTCCCTCACAAAACCATATATAATTTTTGGTGCTTTCACTGTTTGAAAAATAATATATGATTGATTACTTCAATGCGTCCGTAATATGGAGATATATGCGGAATAGTCAAGCCGATACGAGCCTCAACATGCTTACACTGGCGCAAATGGTGCCTATGCATTTTGTTTATATTTTGGGTAATTCGTACTTATAATAAGATTGACAAAAAGCGTTTAGCTCACCCAATGTTCCCGAATTGGGTTCGGTATGCATTTGCTGCTGGATAAATGTTTGCTGCTTATTGTGGGGACGGTGGGTCGTTGTGGGCCCTGCGAATATGTGTTGCCTGGGCCCCTGTGTTATTTATTTGAAATATTCCTGTTAGCAATGAAGGGGAAGACTGTCAAACCGGTATTCCATGAGCTTTCATTCCGCTAATAACACTTGCAACCAACCTTAGTATCTACCGCTACTTGCACTGTGATAGACAGTAGGCCAAAGGTCACATGGTTTATCACTTTGTGTATTTCAGTTTTCACTCTCATTTCCCTGAAAACATGACAAAACTCTCTTGTTCATAATAAAACCATTTTTTTTCACTCTTATTCCCCAGGATCACTGTGCCAGTCTCTCGGTAACCTGAAAGGGGGATCTTCAATTGCAAATTTACTTGCCGTTTTTTCTGTTTTGGTTGGAAAAAATTGAAGATCAGCTTTCAATTTTTAATGCAAAAAGCTTATTATCGATTGGCACAATTTTGCAGGACATTATGCAGTGTGTAAATTTAGTGGATCTACCTTGTTTGTTTCAAATGTTTGCATCAGGTTCTTAATTATTGATCAGTTACACTCAGGCTAGATTCACAATGACAATGCTTCAGTCATAAGTAGAGAGAGCAGAAGTGAGAAAGAGATGGCAAAACTACGGATCACGATAACCACCGTGTTTTCCCCTAATCTTTAGCATTGTCTGAGTTGTTGATAAAACAGTGAAGGAATTGCACCAGGGACCTTATTAAATCACTAGGTTCAGAAGTGTGCGACGACATGCCAACCACACCCGGGAACAAGAAAACTCACTGTAGAACATTGATCAAATGGCAAGGCAGCAACTCAAAGAACACTCCTATGGAGGGAAGCTAATTTTTCGCCAAATCTGACCCCATCAGTGGCCTAAGGGGACTGTTGGGAGGGTGGCCAAGTGTCTATGAACTTTTGACAGAAACCATGAAGGCTGATCAAAAGTGGTTGAGGTGTGGATATCTTCCTCAATGTGACCTCTGAATTTTGACTGTCAAACATTTGGTTCCAAGAACCTTTGAAGAAGCCTTGTGAACAGTTCTTCAAATCGTGTAGCTCTTAAATCACACTCAAAAACCATTCTTACAGTGGCGTACCCATAGGGGTTTCAGGGGGGCAAGCTTCCCCCCTCTGGGGATCTTGCCCCCCTCTTGCCCCCCCCCCCTGAAAATTGAGTGATTTAACATAGGCCATATACTAATTCTAACAAATTTTAATATATGCTTGCCCCCCCCTGAACATTATTTCGCCCCCTCCCCCCTTTGCCCCCCTCCCCCGGAAACAAAGCTGGTTACGCCACTGTTCTTAACATTGCCAAACAATACTCTGATATTGTCCCCGCTGAACAAAGTTTTTGAGAAAGGGAACTTAAAATGAGCTTAAATGGGCTACCGTCCATAACTTGCCACCCTTATGTCCATATGTCTGACTGTGATAAAAATGTTAACCCTGAACAGTTGGCCATATCTTTTTTTTCCTGATGTCCTATAGTAGCAAACTGGGGTATAGTTTAGGAGGGTACAAGCCCCCTACTACCATGTAATTCCTTCCCCACGGTCTAATACCCCTCCTAAGGGGAGTAGGAAAATGTCAAAGTTTCACTAAACATGTCAACAGTTTTAAGCCATGATCTTTTCTATATACACTGAGTAGCCAATACAATGAGAAAGGACACAAGCCCCTACTAAACCAGTAAATTCCTTCCCCCAGGGTCTTCCCTGGATCTGCAGGGACGTAGGGAAATTGTCAAAAAAGGGTAAAATTATTACACAAAACGGTCAACATTTTGGCCATATCTCTTTTTTTTCTAGGTGATCTAGGATTAGCCCAACTTTGGTATATTGTAGGAGGGCACAAGCCCCTATGACCCATATAATTAAAGACAACTATCAGTGATTTATCCAAAAGAGTCATAATATTTTGAAATTGCCGAATAGTTTGAAAGTGAAGGACAAGCCTGTAGAATTCTCATACGTACTTTTTTCAACTGAAGAATTAAAGAAAAGGAAGAAAACGGCAGTGTTCAAAGATAACTAATCTCCATTCACTTACGTGTTGTAGGTAGTTTCCGTTCGACACTTATGACTAAAATATCCATTTTGTCCTATTAGGTTGCTTCTGGTGCTATCATTTGTAGGGGATGTTAGGCACACCTTATTTGTTACAGACCACACACCAAATCTTAATTTTTGATGATTTTTTTTTCGATTTTCTGATTTAGCAAATCACTGAAGGTCTTAATTCCCTAAGGTTAACTCCCCTGGTTTGTCATGGGGTGGGGAAATATCAAAAGGGTTCAACATATTTGCCGTATCTCATTTTCTTCAGATGAAAATAGAGAGTAGCCAAACTAGCAATGTACTCTCTACGCCATTCCACAGGACTCCCCTGGGTCTGACAGGAGTGGGGGAATGCAAAAAAAAAAAAAAAAAAAAAATTCCAATATTCACTTCACACAAAAGAAAGTCAACATAATGGCATCTTGGTGAGTGCTGTGACATTTTACCCTTGATGGTTTCACGCATTAAGAGTTATTTTGGTTGAGTTATGATGAGTTTCATGAATGAGTTGTTTTTTAGAGTTTTCTATTTTTTGGTGAGTTTATGGGCTTGTAGTGATGAGCTATGATTTTTTTGTGTAAGTTATTTTGTGAGTTTATGTATTTCATGCAGCGTATGTGTTGTTAGAGTTTTTTTTGGTCAAGTTATGGATGATTCATCATGATTATGTTTTAGAGTTATTCTTTTTGGTGAGTTATGGATGGAGTTCATCGACAAGTTATACATTTCACAGGGTTTTTTTTGTGATTTAATGAATTTATGCACAAAATGGTGCAAATTGAATTTTGGTGGGGGGAAGTACATGGCATGGTTAAATAGGGTTGTCTAGTGGTTGCCGGTGTAATGAGATGTTAGCCCAAAATTAAGGGAGTGGTCTGAAATAGTTTCAAGTTGTACTGCTTAGTGATTGTAACATTCGGCGGGACAATGTTTATGCATTGTATAAATATATGGTTTGCGATTGTTGTGCTTTAAATTTGATACTTCAAGGCACTATCAGTGAGAATAAGAAAATGAAAAAAATAAATAAAAAATCAGAATTGGTTTTCTGTCTGGAATATAGTTAGCTGATCTCACAACCACAATAAAATGGTTATTTAAGGAGTTTGGGTCATCACTTTGGCAAATCGTTCCAAGCCTCAATTCTTCCGAAATGTCTTCCGCCGCCTGGACATTGATTGCCCGGCCTTAAACAACCAAGAGCGAACATCCCGCGTAGCAAGAGTTGTTACGCAAAATAAAACTTCTTTACGCACGAACGCGCAGGTGGGTGGATGGCATGGGACCTTTGAACGTGAACGCATACTTCCCTTAATTTTCTTTTTCACCACTAAGTTTCTTCATTGTGTTTTCCCTGAGTTTTCTCCACTGGGCTCTTGGGAGGCATAGGAATGGGGAGGGGACATTGACCTCCCCATTAGAAGCGTGGGTGTCCGCACATTTGTTCCTCGAACAAGACTTTTGGCTTCCCTTAGTCTCAAATCATCAGTAAAATTCCCCCAATTTACATGAATTTTGTGATTAATTGTTATTAGGGGGCCCCCTAACCACCCCATTAACTCCCTCACAACATATATACCTTTTTGGTGCTTTCATTCACTGTTTGAAACAATATATATAGTGCATTAGTTATTTCAATGCGTAATTGGAATATATGCGAGTCAAGCCCGAGTACAACTCCACATGCTTACAACACTGCGCAAATGGTGTTGGCCCCTATATGCATTATTTTTTATTATTTTGGGTACTTCGTACTTTATAATAAGAGTGAACAAAAAGCTTTTTTATCTCACCCAA
>JAMKCH010067223.1:0-21971 GCA_023653785.1 Ophioderma brevispina | reverse complement strand
CCCACATCTTCACATCTTTAACAGACTGAAAAATAAAACAACTTACTTATGGAATTCTGGAGTTCATGCTCAGAAAAATCCTAAAACTGCCCAAAACTGAGGAGAACTTCATCATGTAAGTAGGACTTGGCTACACTAATTCAGAAAAGGATTTCAATTATATTATTTGCTTTGAGAACACAATATGAGGCTATGTACTAGATCGTGTTTCTATTTCAGTCACTCTTGTGAAATAAAGTAATATTAACCTTACTATCTCGTTAGTAGTATGGTATAACTCTTGTAAAAAAAATAAAAACCACTCGCCATGTTGACCCAAACAAAGTAAGGGAAATAAGGTTACCACACAAAGAGACAGATGAGCATCGCCCTACTTTTTATTGTCTGCTCACCCCCACAAAGCGGGTTTATATCCACCACGTGGATACAGATGATTTTGAACAAGAAAACAAACATGTTGTAGACTACACCAGCGGGTGTTTTGAATCAATCCATGATGCATAGCAATGTGCCTTTACGTCGAAACACATGTACAGTTAATTGGGTAATAAAATGTATTCAAACGTTTAAGAACCACAAGAAATTTCAATTCATGAAAAATCCACTAAGTACTACAGCTTGTGGCTAAATAGCGTTTAAAGTCAGGGTGTTATGTGCTAAAAATATGATTTTTTTTTAGGTGAGCACATGACCCTATGGAGGTTAAATTTCCCAAAAACGGTGCATCGTGGGATTAACTCAAAACACCCTCTGGACTACACCTTGCAGCCCCAATCACGTACCAGGTCAGCAGCAGCCAGACCAGATGTCAGGTGAGAGGAAGGCCAGCGACTTTGGTGGTCACTCAACTCTAGCCACCCCTGGGATATTTTGTACATAGGTATGGCCTTATTATGAGCCCAGAGCAGACATGTTTGTCAAGCTTCAAATGGTATTGTTGTTAGCAGCTTTTAAACAGTTGGTGTCTGAATTGATATATGGATGACCATTACTTTCGTTACAGAAACAAATGCGTCCTCAAACTTTGCCCTTTCTGACTGCATCTCTCCTTCTAGTATTGTCCACAAAATCACGGCCAATGCGACACCAAATTAAGCCAAAAACTTGTGGTACCCAAGTGCAATTGGGAGTGTCGCTGGTTAGGTGATATTATAATTTCTATTTGTGTTAGTATATTTCACAGCAATCCCGGGTATATGGCATTTGCTAAGAGGTTAAAGCAAAATGATGAGAACTGGAGAAAGTTACAAAACATACTTTGTATGATTGCGATCTTAAATAGGGGTTTATGCATTGAAATTTCCACGACGTGCTTAATAAGTCCAGAAAAAGACAGAAAATGCTAAATGAGAACTAAATCAATTGTACAAATTAAAAAATACAGTGTCGCCTGCCATCACAGTTTGTAAACAAGGCAAACTCGTATACGCGATGCGTAAAAATATGTCCCCGCCGAAGTTGCCGGCACAACATCGATAAATGCAAACTCAACACCCTACCCTCCCAATACCCCGCAACACTCCACCCTCCCCAAACCCCGCAAAACCCACACTCCCAAAACACCACCCAAAACTCCCAACACCACCCTCATCCCCAACAACCCCTGCAACACCCCACACCTCTTTAAACACCCTCAACACACCAACCCTACCTCCAATTACCTTCTAACACGGCCCTCCCTTTCCCCAACACCCAGCAACAAAGTCATCCCTCCGAAACACCCCACCCCCTCCCCAACACCCCACATACCCAAACTCCCTCCCAACCACCCCGACAATACCCACCCACTCCCCCAAACTCCCTGCAACACCCACCCCTCCCAAAACCACTCTCCAAACACCCACCCCCTCCCCAAACCCCTCTCAACACCCAACCCCCTCCCCAACACCAACCCCCCCCACACATCAAACCCTCCCCAGAGCATCGTAGTCTTCATGTAGCGAAAAGGATTTTGCATATCCGACGTAACGTTTCAGAGATACAAGCAATTACGGATATTTAATTAGCTCATTTGCATAAATATGCCATAAATTCACATACATTTCAAATGACAAAAAGAGCATGCCATGAGGGGACTATCATGTAGCGAAGGATAGGAATTTGTGTGTCGAGTACAGTTTTAGCGATTACAGTTATTATGCATATTTAATTAGCTCATTTGCTACCTAAGCCCGCATGTATCACACATTTTCAAATTGCAAAAAAAACGATGGCATGCCATGGATGTGGATTTCAGTAGCGAAGGGAATTTTGTGGCCGAGAGACTGGTTCAAAAGATACAGCACATAGGGTTAACATTTTTATCACGACATTCCAGGTTAACATTTTCTCACGGGCATACGGACACCAGGGAGGAGCCCATTTATAGTCCCCGTTCCCGAAGTGTTCGGCGGGGAACAAATGATGGATCCGATGTTGCACCTATGATAAAGTTTTGTCAATTGACTTCAACTTTTCAATTTGGGTCAATTTTAATTTTGAGCTACAACTGACCCTCACATGACCTTTGAACTTTGAATGTGACCTTGATCATTTACAAATGAGGGATTCCCAATGTTGCACATATAATCGTTTGATATAAAATTGGATAGATTTTTTTTTTTTTTTTTTTTAATTTTTTAGTTGTTTTTAAAATAATTGGCTCGACTGCATCTCGGCCCAATATTTTTAAAACTTCATAGCGGACCCCAATTACATATTTTACATTTTCAGCCGTTACAACTTGACCTCACATGACCTGGGACTAGGTTATGTGGACCTTTGACCTCCTCAGCAAATGAGAATCCCATGTGCATCTGGGACTCAAGTTTGGGTTTAAATCCATCGAAGTATGCATATTAAAGGCCAAATCAACAACACAGACAACAGGATACAGTGGACCAAAGTGATCCCTTGTGTCTTCCGACTTAAGGCAGGCGACCAGGCAACACAAAAAAGACTAATTATGACCATGGATCCCAATATAATTGGGTCTCCACCAGGTTGGGCCAAACCAGATTTGCTATAGCTTCGGAATAGTAATGAATTTTATTTTAGATGCAAAAGTTTTATTTCAGAAGTTACTTTTATTCAATTGATACGTATTTATAAGTCTTTAACATGATACCAAACACGGACCATTTACGCTTTATTTTCAGATTCTTCGTAATTTATTAAGATAGGAAGTGTTTTCAAGGGACTCAAAAAAGAGAGTTTACATTTGTGACCAAAAAAAAAAACTTGTAACATTAATTGCAATTAGACAATTATGGATTATTTAATCTTCTGTTTTTATAATTTTACAACATACTGGAACAAACTTGAATGACTATTATTTACTTTCCATGTTATCAAAAGCATGTATGGGGACCCATCAAAATGCGGTAGTCCCCGTAAGGTGTGTCCACTTTAGTTACCAATTTTAGATGCACAGAAATTTCAATAATTTACCTTAAAAAATCCATCAAATTGAAGTACAGTCACTACTTGTAATATAGTTCCCAACTTTAAACCATTCACAGTGAGAGTAATTAGGTTATTTTTTGTTTTAGATGAGGCTATTGTGGTTATTTGGGGCGTGGTGGTGTCCACTGTTACGTTGCACCCAATTTTGAAACATTTTCTTGTGCACTGCAAAGTATATAGATAAAAAGTGTTAAGTGTCCCTACATTCAAATGTGTATCAACCAAAAACTGTAGAAATTAGAAATATTAAAAGGTTCCTCATGTATGCTTCATTGTAAAAGTTAGATTTTAAAACACTGATGGTGCCACTGTACGTCCGAACAGCAGTTCCAAACTCAATCGCTTACTAAACATATAGATCGAATATACATTGATGAAAATTACTCCAAGTATTTTTGTGTTTATGCTTTGGTAAATGAAATGATGGTTTGATCTTAATGTTTTTAAAAGCAGGGTTTTGAATACAGTGGCATTAAGATGTAAAATGGACGTGGTGTCCATGCATTACGTCCGAAAATGTCTATGCAACTTACACACTAGAAAATTCAAAAATAAAATCGAGTGTCATGGCTTATTTTTAATACATTTTTAACCCTCATATATCAATTTATACCTAATTAACATGCAATGCACGAAATGTATGACTAAAAATGCATTTTGCAATTTCCTTGTAATGTCACAAAGGCAGCAAACATGGTTGAATGACCCCCAATTAGAAAATCCTTATTTCACGAAATGGTGATCATTTCTACAGCCCTATACACTTAGGGATTTTAGGCCTGGCCATCCAGTCAGAAGCCCAAAGCCTACCGGTACGAGCTCCAGCACCAGTATGGAACGGGTTCCAATGGTTATCACCTTACACCCTCACTTCCAAAACTGTCTAGGATTATACAGCATTACCTACCCATCCTTATTCTTTCTGTATGCAGGAAGGCAATCCCCCACCAACTGTTATCGCTTACCGCAGAAGTGCCAGCATCAAAAAGATTTGCTGGTACGTCTTCTCTTCCTCCTGTCCAGCCTCCTCCAAGAGGCTCATATGCCTGTGGCACATGCAAATAGTGCAATCACAAATATGCATACAGATATATGGAAGAAGATGCTGTTTCCCACACTGCCGAAAGGGCCACTTTCACCAGCTCTTCTTACAGGTTGAAAACTCACACCATAAAGAAACACATCACCTGCCAGAGTTGCACAATGTTGTTTACTCATTAAATGTACGCCCTGCTGTGTGATATGCAATATGTTAGGGGAGGAATAGTCGCACTTCGAAAGTCGACTGTGTTGAAAATTGTGACGATTGCCAGACATGACAGGAAACACACCTGTGGGCCCGACAATTTAATCCTCCCTAACCACAATGCTCAAAACATCAGTATTGTTTGCATTGACAAGCCTCCCAAAACTGACACAACGATGAGGAAAAACTTAGAGAAGCGTGGATCAAAGGCTTCAAACCATGCAGCCCCAAGGTATGAATGTTAAAGAATAAACATAATTAGGTCTATTAAACATGCCTATATCTTGAAGCTCATGGGACACCATTATTTTTCATTTTGGCATACGACATTTATTTTCCAGTTTATTCCCTGAGGACATTTTTCAAATAACCACACCACACATACCCTTATCTTTGTCTCAAATTTATACAGGCAACACACACAACAAATACCCACGCCCAACGCAATCACATAAAAAAATAATAAACACACCGGATCTGTGCATCATCATTTTCATTTTACCATTTACATTTATGATACTGTATTGGGTTTACATATACACACTCATACACTGAATACCACACCACCACCAAGCTTGTTGCCAAAAAATATTTCGCCTACCCGCGGCAAAAAGGGGACCCGCCCCAAGGCGCGGCAAATGGCCAAAAAGTGCCCATTTTTAATTTTCGTTAAGAGCGCTGTGAGGGCGCAGTTTTACGAAAAAAAAATGCCATTTTAGTCTGATTTTGAACTATTTTTTATTTATTTTATATGATTTTTAATTTATTTTATGCGAGGGCGCTATTTTACGAAAAAAAAATTACGAGAATACATTGTCATTTCAATTTTTATTCATTTCAATTTTATTCAGCAAACAGATAAAAAGTGTTAAGTGTCCCTACATTCAAATGTGTATCAACCAAAAACTGTAGAAATTAGAAATATTAAAAGGTTCCTCATGTATGCTTCATTGTAAAAGTTAGATTTTAAAACACTGATGGTGCCACTGTACGTCCGAACAGCAGTTCCAAACTCAATCGCTTACTAAACATATAGATCGAATATACATTGATGAAAATTACTCCAAGTATTTTTGTGTTTATGCTTTGGTAAATGAAATGATGGTTTGATCTTAATGTTTTTAAAAGCAGGGTTTTGAATACAGTGGCATTAAGATGTAAAATGGACGTGGTGTCCATGCATTACGTCCGAAAATGTCTATGCAACTTACACACTAGAAAATTCAAAAATAAAATCGAGTGTCATGGCTTATTTTTAATACATTTTTAACCCTCATATATCAATTTATACCTAATTAACATGCAATGCACGAAATGTATGACTAAAAATGCATTTTGCAATTTCCTTGTAATGTCACAAAGGCAGCAAACATGGTTGAATGACCCCCAATTAGAAAATCCTTATTTCACGAAATGGTGATCATTTCTACAGCCCTATACACTTAGGGATTTTAGGCCTGGCCATCCAGTCAGAAGCCCAAAGCCTAACGGTACGAGCTCCAGCACCAGTATGGAACGGGTTCCAATGGTCATCACATACCATCCCTCACTTCCAAAACTGTCTAGAATTATACAGCATCCGACCCATCCTCGATTCTTCTCCTGTATGTAGGAAGGCAATCCCACACCCACCTGTTACGCTTAAGCGAAGCGCCACAGATCAAAGATTTGCTGGTACGATCTACTCTTTCCTCAGTCAGCTCTCCAGAGAGGCTCATATGCCTGTGGCACATGCAAATCATGCAATCACAAATGACAAGTATGAAGATGCTGTTTCCCACACTGCCGAAAGGGCCACTTTCACCAGCTCTCCCAGGTTGAATACTCCCACCATACATAAACACCTCACCTGCCAGAGTGAAATGTTGTTTACCTCATTACGTACTGCCGTGTGATATGCAATATGTAGGGGAGAGTAGCGCATTTAGAAAGTCGACTGGTTGTGG
This sequence comes from Ophioderma brevispina, assembly GCA_023653785.1. Taxonomy (NCBI): domain Eukaryota; kingdom Metazoa; phylum Echinodermata; class Ophiuroidea; order Amphilepidida; family Ophiodermatidae; genus Ophioderma; species Ophioderma brevispina. The sequence goes on along the minus strand of JAMKCH010067223.1, from coordinate 15,335 downwards.
TTGAACATTGTGCCGATGCCAGACATGACAGAAACACACCTGTGGCCAGACCTTTAATCTCCCTAACCCACAATGCTCAAAACATCAGTATTGTTTTCATTGACACGACTAACAAACTGGACACAACAATGAGGAAAAACGTAGAGAAGAGTGGATTCAAAGGCTTCAAACCATTGCACCCCAAGGTATGAATGTTAAAGAATAACATCATTAGGTCTATTAAACATGCCTATATCTTGAAGCTCATTGTGGACACCATTATTTTCATTTGGCCTACTACATTTTAATTTCCAGTTTTTTTCCCTGAGGATATTTTTCACATAACCACACCACCAATGACCCTCATATTTTTCTCAAATTTATTAACATGCACACACACAACAAACAAATCCCCACTCGATCACATAAATTAACACACCTGATTCTGCATATCATTTTCATTTACACAGTACAATTTATCATAACTTTATTTGTGTGTACATTACCCCACTCATACATGCATACACACACCACCAGTGTTGCCAACAAAATTTCGCCCCTACCCGCGGCACAAAAGGACCGCGCCAAGGGCGGCAAATGGCCACACAAAAAGTAGCCACTTTTTCACTTTTGCGTTAATTAAGCGCGGGTGAGGGCCGCTTTTTACGGAAAAAAAAAATGCCATTTTATAGTCTGATTTGAACTATTTTTTTTTTTTTGATGTATTTGATATTTATTTTTATTTATTTTTATGCGAGGGCGACTATTACGAAAAAAATCATTACACTACATGTCAGTTTCTTTTTCATTTATTTAAATTTTATCAGCATAAAATATCGAACGTGTGAAGAACCTTGTCAAGAATGTATTTTCCGTTTTTTATAGTCCTCGAATACCCACGGCACCCGAAATATAAACAATGATCAATATTTTTGTGTTTGAGGTTCAAACTGTATGGTATGGTTGACAATATCACGCTGTAAATCTGATATTCAGGGAAAGGCTTTTTTAAAATATCAAGTCGAATTTTTACGAAAGTATAGAAATTACAAAAGATAAAAATATTTGTATTTGTATTGTCTTTAATACACGGATTTCAAGCCAACCAACTTGCAGGTTATGTCGCCAGTCCATGCGTAACAAAAAATACAAAAATATGATTTTGATTTTTGTTTTTTTTTCGATGTGTAGGGACTAGCAAATCAATGCTATCCCTTTAAATTTGATTTTACCCGATTATTTTAAATCGCCGAGTCAGAAATGAAAACTGACTGCTTGCTTGACATATAGAAGTAGGACTCTTATACCTGCATATGACCGACGACTTGTTATCCTCTCCGAAGAACGGGCAGGATATTTTCGTGGTTTGTGTGACTCAAGTACATACGCGAACCACACGGAGAGCAGAATTCAATTTTAATTGACAGTTTTATCATCATATTGATTTAATACTCCGTGATTTTACGAGTATTCTCTATAGTTCACCATAGGTACTGTGTCATTAATCCGGATTGGTCATTTATCAAAAATCGATGTTGTTTCTAATCTCTAAGAAGTCCTTCTTTTCCTATCCGTGTCGAGTATTTTTTAATTAGAGATATGCCTTTTTTTAAATATGAGGACGCCCTTCTGAAATAATTCTGAATAAATTATAGTCATGGCCAAGGAAAAACAACTAATGTGATAAAAAAAAACTAAGAGACAGAGAAACTACACGTCCTTTGAAGTTGCTGTAAACATATTATATCATGAAATAGAAAAGAATATAATATTATATGAAATCAGTGTGTGTATTCTCACGTCTGACTCTAGCTATTCATTACGTTAAAGTTTCATTCCCTTATCTATATGAATTCTTGTGGGCACAACGGAAGGCTTTCTACACGGTGTTTTCTACATTGGAGATGTTAAATATTTAATGATCAGTATAAAATTATTATCGTAGGTGTATTATCCTCAAGGGTAGGTATCGATTAATTGAATTTTAAACAGGATGTACTTATTCAGATTTTAATTTGTTAATGCGAAGTATTTTTTTGTATATATTAATGGCACCGCTTATAGGATCCTTTCGTCAGATTCGTCCCTTTCATTTGCTGATAATGAAAATAAAATAAATAAAATGTTTATCTGTGATTATTATATCCGTGGAGTCGCGGAACTTGTTATAGAAAATAAACGTAGCTAGGAAATAGCACATCAAGGAACCTTATCTACCGATTCATGAAACCAATTTCTGCGAATATAATCGTTATCAAAATCTCTGAACAGGCAAAATTTACATAGGCCATAAATTGCTACTCTTTGGAATCGGAATTTGTAGAAGTGTTACATACATGTACTCTTTTTTAAGTGATTGTATAACATGGACATGATGAAATGATCGTGACCAGTGTTTCAATATGGTAATTTGAAGTCTCTTGCGTACTAGAAAATATCAGGGTTTAAGTCCTGATTTTTTTGCGCGGGGGGGGACCAAAGGGACGGGGCCTCTCTTGCCCGAAGGGGGGGGGGGGGGTTTACTATCATTGTAACATTTTAAGGCGAGTTAAAGAGTTTCCAATCCCAAAGTAAACCCTATGGATAGTAAGGACCAAGTGAAATGGTACATATACGAGACCACGCGTAATCCAAGATATACCACAGGGCATGATATGATATAGTGGGGGAGTTCTAGTCAACGGTCTCATTTGGAGTGTTGCAAATCCGGGAAAACTTGTGAATTTTGGTACCAAGTACTTTATGCAATGATAATAAAAAACATGGATGGAAGCACTTGCCACACCCCTTTCACGGCCCCCAGCATGGAGTTCAAGGTTTACACAGGGGTAAACATTGTAAATATACGCTTTGATGTTGTCTGATTAAAGGATTCCAAAAAGGAAAGCTTATAGGCCTATACCATGAATGATGTGTGAATTAGGGATTTAAAAACGGGTTAAAAATGGTGCCCCCTCCCGAAAAAGTTCAATTTGGTTGTACAACCTCCATCATGAAGACAATCTTCATAAGCCGGACTCAGAGGATTTCGAAAATATATATTTTTGTGTAGTAATAAAAAGTCAACCTGAACTTAAGATACTCACCTAAAATGCTCAATCGCAAAGTTACAGAATTGAATCGGATTTTCGTTTTCTTGCAGTACACATTCTGTACCGTATACTATACAGGCCATAGGCTACCTGGTATAACAAAATTCCGATTCCGTAATTTTTTTAAACAAAGTTGCGATTTCTATTATGAAGGACTTCGAATTTGAGCTTAATTATTTCACACCCGTGATATTATATGGACAAGCATTATGATATGACAAAAAACACAATTTGTTTGAAAATTGAGGCACCCTCCCGGGAAAATCTCTGAGTCAGCTTTAATGAGGGTCAGCTGGATGTAGCAATCAGGATCTTTAAGGGATTTATGTGCCATTCTATATTTTTCAAATTGCACAATTTGCAAATAGCTAAGCCCAAACAGTTAATTAATTCAAAATTTGATGATTTGTGAGTACTTTTTAGTGAAATAACACATAAAAAGACTGAAATTTGACCCCAAAGGATAACAAAAGTTACACTACTGTTGGAAATGCCACAGTATGGCTTGCGACCAGTTTTGAGGGTACGACACCATGGGCCTAGGTCTTGTAGTGAGCTTCACTCAATCAAACTGGTATGAGCTTTTCATGATTAAGGAATAGCAGTGATGCTGGTGTACCTTTACAGTTAAATATAGGAGTTCATTCATAAGTTTGTCCTACTAAAAAGAACTAGATGTGAGATAAGGAAAAACCAGATAAAACTTTGGATTACTGATGAAGAGGAAGGAAGAAGAAGAAGAGAAGAAGAGACTAAATGTAGGAAAATCTGGATGATAATATTTCAATATGGGTTTAATACAAAAAAAATGAAGAATACTTTGAAAATGCTCATAAAAAGGAGCATCACTCACATGTCTGATAGTGCCACAGGATAATTGTGATCACGATAAAAAGTTTCACGTTTGTCCGTGTCTCCAAAGCAAAACATACTGCCGCCACCTTTAAATCAAACACTCTTGTGAGAGATGCAGTCATTGCAACCTCTTTCAATGATTTCTTGGCATCAAATTAATTCAGAGATGCCCCCTTTTTTAACTAGCGTTGAAGTGGGTGCTGACCAGTTTCCAAAAAAAAATAGCCTTTTGTAAGAAAATGACAAAATACACTCCTAAATAAAGTGGATTGTATTATTTAAAGGCCAGCTTTAATGACCAGGTTTGAGTTTTAATGAGATACCTCAAGATTTAGAGATACGGATGCAAGCTGAAAGATGAAAATAGTGACTTACCATGTTTTTCCAAACTTATAAATTATGTTTCCAATTATAATTAGTTGAAGTGTTTACTAGAACTACCCAAATAGATGCAAGGATGCAGTGCAGAGAAATTGGAGCTTTTCCTTCAGCATATGGCTATGGGTGCCATATTTTGAGAAAACTGGTAACTCCCCCTTAAAACTGATTTTATGAGATTTTGAATTAATCAGTCTCTTAAAAAAGGGGAAAGGGAGAAGGCACCTGGACCTGATGGTATTTCATCCCACTATGTTAAATTAAAGTACATTTCTGTCCAGGTTGCTTTCCCACTCGCACATTGATTTTAAATTTCCCTGAATGGTTTCATATCAGTTCAATCTTGTACTCCCTCTAAATTGGAAATTGGGAGCAATCTAACGAAAGGATGAACATCCCGTGCCAAAGTGTACCACAGATGCCATACTATGAAGCTTTGACAAAGAATGGAAATGGTTTAAAATGGTTGTTGAATATATTCTTGCTCCAGTCAGAAAGACGACATCAACATCAGGAGGAGACTTTGATTCAGCCGCTGTGTCCAGTGGTGACAAACCGTTGTAGAGGGTGCGCCTCAGGGGGGGTCCTGCTAAATGGGGTACCACAGGGGTCTGTGATGCGATTTTTTGTTCAAACCTTTGTTTGGACCTTTCTTTAATCATTTTAATTCCACCCTCTTCCACAGTAGCTGATAAACTCCTGCGTATAGGCACCACTCAGAAGCCAACATCACAAAATTCAAGCTATACAATAATATTATCAAATGCAAAATGGTGGTTGCCATGGAGGTTTTAGTGGGGGCGGGGGGGGCATCATCATTTTTTTTACCCTGATCGAAGGGGGCAACTGAAAATTTTCTCTGAAGCAACAAAGGGGGGGAACGTTTGAAATGAAAAAATGTTGGGAAAAATATGGAAATCTTCCTAATTCCCCCTGGCGTAAATGACAGCTCCCGAACGAACAGAAATTATAGCCACAGTGGCTTATGGGACCGGGGGACACGAGCATTTGCTCCAACACAAAACCGCAAAAGTCGGGATCAGCTAAAAAGTGTGAATAAGCTTTTCTCAGGATATATAGTGAACAATGAAATAATAAAACAGGAAGGGGCTGGCATCACAAAAATGCGCTTAGCATAAACTTCCTTATGAGTTTAAACCGAATGATTTTGTAATAAAATCACTCTGAAGTGGTTTTATCAGTGGAGATGATTCAGCATCCACTATGTTTGACCTGTCTATGACCTTTGCAGGGGCCTATCCAGGAATATTATCCCCGAGGGAAAGGGAAACTGAGGATGAACTTTTGGCACCCCTGTGGAAATGGAAAATGACGTGCCATCAATGTCTTCTGGCATCTGTTATGAAGCGTGGACATCTAAGGTACAGGAAATACCTTTCAACACATATAAACGAGCCTTGTGCACAAGTGATCAATGTATATAACAAATACAGATTTAATGCGTTTTATCGATTGGATCAAGATTGGTATGTCCCAAAGCACAATTATCTATACAATTCAAAATTACACTTAGCAATTCTAATCTTACTTCAAAGTTAATTATGCCAAACAAAAAGTAGATTGCAGTTCAACGTAATGTCCTCACAGCGAAAGATCACAAAATGACAAGGGCATAAGTCATAAAATCCTCAGGACTTTTCAGGGAATCTTCTCAGTCTGAAGGTAATTTGTCCAGCAGTTCAAGACAACAAGGTTAAAAGTACCTTCACGCACTAATATTCCACAGTATACAGATCCAAGATAATCACCCAAGATCTATGTCCACCAAATTGAATCATCTTTGATTCCAGCACTTCGGCTTCAAAGACGAACCAGTTTCGCATTCCTTGACAGCACTCTGCCACATGGAAGTAAAATCCGGCACAGGTACTTACAGGTCTGCTACTCGTTGCAGATTTGAACGAGCATAACTTCTAGCTACTTGTTACTAGTGCTGCGGGCGAGGACTTAACTCAAATCCCCATTATATACTGACTTCACCAAAGTTCCCAAGTCTTAAAAATAGACATTACAAGATCAGCCTATAAACATAACTTTGCACTAGCTGTCCAATTGGAATTAAAAAAATTAACATCATCTGAATTGATCACTTCACATATATAGTCAAATGGGGAAATCCCTGATCATGCAAAAGGTTTGATCTTAAAGCAAAAAACAAGTTGACTCAGTTCTAAGTTAAATTTGGGGAATTCCCCTTTACCTTTATTGTGCAATTATCTATCAGAACATGTGCACTGTACAAAACAACACTAGGGGAATTACACTTTCTCCTTTAGAGATAAACAAAGTACTTACCCCGTGAGAAATCATTTTCTCAAATTAAAATTGAGATAATATATTTTTAATCAAAATTTTGAGGGTATTATAACACATTACATATTAAATGATTTTTGAAATTGTGTGGGCAAATGGCAGTTTGTCGGCAACCACCCAACTTTCAATGAATGGTCTGGGAACGCCCAGGATGCAGTTTACAACAAACGAGCTAATCAAAGACGCAATTAACGCCGAAAAAGGCTTGGATCATAAGGAACGTGGTCAGAGTGTATTTAGCTGTTCATGAATGAATGCAGAGCTTAATTATCTTTGAGGCTAGGTTTGAGTGTTTTCACTAAAATGATACAATTTTATTTTTTCATTTATGGGAGCCTTTCTGGACTTACATTTTCGCTACACTTTTACGTTTTCGTGCCCTTTTTATCTCTATATTCCTCTTTTTTTTAGATTCCCCTTTTGAACCCTTAAACTTTTTTCAACCTTCCCTTATGGTTTTGTGATGCCCTTTTTGTTGCTTATTCCCCTTTTCTTGCAAAGTCCGGTGAGTTTTGCGCCTTTCTAGTGTTTAAACTTTATCATTTTTCTTTCTGTTGTGGGATTTGACCCTTTTAAAACTCAATCCTTTCTTTTATTTTCTTGGATGATCATTTTCTTAAACTATTCTCAACCCTTCTTTTCGATTTGTTGTTCAAAAAGGGTTTTTGATGCTTTTTTTTCGTAGCTACAATTTGCTATTACCCCCTTTAATCCTTCAACTTTTTTAAAACTATTATGCTTTTATTTGATGACCCTTATTTTTTCTTTTCTTTGCACAAGCTCTGTGGAATTGTCTAAAAAAACTACACCTGGAACGAGGGAATGCTCAAAAAAGTTGTATTTATCAAAATGAGCGTTTTGTACTTCGAATTGGGCTCCTAGATTGTACTTAAAGGCAGAGCGGGAAATGCTAAGTTTCGTCGTCCATGATGGAAAATAGTGCCACCTCAAGTAAATGACCTCTACCACTTGACCCTGCCTAAACAATTAAACAACTAAGAGATGAGCGGATACGTACATGCCGCTATTTCCTGGCTATTAATATTGGAAGGCCGTTGCCAGCAGCCGTTTGAATAATTATTGGGATCCAATATTAATTATTATCTATTTAAAAATTCATCGTTTGCGACACATAGACATGTAGAGCTTAACCATTTCACAGGTGTCTGTAATAGCCAGTTACCAATGCCACCGTTTGTAAAAAAATCTCAATTTTTTTGAAAAATGGGGGCGCTCTTCAAAAACAATGTGCTAATTATTGCTTAAAGTTTTAAAAAGGCCTATAAAAAAATCATGGATGTTTTAGAACTCATATGGAATTAAGACATTGGATAACTAAGGTCCGTAGACTTAGGACTAGATATTTGGGAACACATTGAAGAAATCTCATATTTGAGAAAATATGCCAGTGCCACGTTAAGGAAGGATGAACCAGTCATTTCTGTGTCACCCGTGCAATTGAATGTTTGGCTCAAAATGGTTAGTCGTTTTAGAAAAATTTTCAAAGCACGCATCAATCTTATTAAATAATAACTGTTGTTGCGAAATATGAATGCAGTGGGAGAATGTAAATTCAAATTGTATAATCTGTCAGATAGATAACGAACATGGTTTCAGAGATGGAAACAAGATTACAATCATATTTTTATTTGATTTTTAAACTCAGCAGATGGTGTGTTGTACATTGAACTTTGACGACGCATGGGAACCATCGTGGAGATTCGACGTGCAATATTCATTTTAAGTCTTCCTGAACTGCAAGTCTCTGTGGAATATCTTAGTGACAATGTGGATGTACTATGTTCCTTGAACAGAAGGAGTGGGGAGTCAATATTCAGACACAATTTGAGAGTAAGTGACAAATTATTAAAACCAGCAGTAAATATTGGTAAATTCTTGGAAAAGATAAGCCTGTTTTGGACCATTTTGGCAGGGCCAGCTTCATTCCCTTGGGGGTAAATTGTAATGTGTTTTTTTCAAATCATGGATATGCCCTAAAATAAAGTTAAAGTTATCACAATGAAAAGTTTACACAGTTTCTTTAATTTAGTCGACTATTTTTGTGTCATATGCAAAGCAAGTTGCAAAAATAAGGGATTATTATTGTAGGGTGTATGTATCTGTCTTCTGTGGGTTGGTCATTGTGGTGAAAATATTGCTTGCAATGGTACCCTAATTGCCACTGGTTTCAATTTACGGCTACCTGCACACATTTTCCGACACGTGGGACAATGGGTCCTTGGGTAGGGACCATTGTTGGGACTTGTGACCTGGGACCTTTTCCCATTCACAGGCTTGCAAAACGGGCAGTTGAACAAATGTTTGGCAAAACGCTTTTGTCTTTTTACTTAATACATAAAATCTGATATTGCAACATCTTGAGTTTTGCCTGTGATTAACCCTAACTCTCAATCCTGAGGGGGAAGTGTCAGACAAGCATTAGGCAATAATTTTGGTCCTGAATGTCACACAGATAATATATGGATCATTTAAATGGCATGTGGACATTTGCCCTAATAACATTCTTGAAAAAAATGTTAAGTCACACAGACAAGCCATCGACTTCAAGTCATGAGGACCCACCCGCCTCCTCTCCCAACCCCAGGCACCCCGACGAGCCAATTTGTATTTTTTTTTTTGAACATGAAAAGTGTCTCAAATTCAAAATAAAAAGTTTTGCAGCTTATCTTCAATGGGTGGTGACTTATCATACAATATAATAATATTTTGTTGCCAAAGCTCCAATTTGCCTTTAACCCCAACTCCTTCCAAACTCGTGAGAGGAAAAGGGTTCAGGCAGCAACTAGAAGGCAATTATTTCTTCTAAATGTCACACAGGCAATCAGGACAGTTGCATTTTAAATGCCACATGGTGTCATTAAACCTCTACAAACTATTTCCTTTGGAAAAACTGTTACAAAAGGCAAGTATCAGCACTTGGTCCCTGAGGGGTAAATGCACAAAGGCACGCATCTCACTGAGGCCACAATGGGTTTTCTAAAACTGTTAATGTCGCACAGGCAAGCATCAGCACTGCCACTGGGATCTCTGAGTGGTAAGGTAATAGTGGGGGTTCAACTTCCTCGGCAGACATCGGACGAACGGTAGTCTTTTCGTGTTTTGTTTTGTGTTGTGCGAGTTGATCATCGCTTGGTGTAAAAAGAATGTTCGAAGTGGTTGACCAGCAATAATCAGTATCCAAATAATTGCCTGTAATTATGCCTCTATGCCTGTTAAGGTTATTATATTTTGGTTTATTTAAAACAGAACATTCGATCTATTCAAATTGCATTAAAAGGGCCATCTAAGGGGTTTTTATAGAAATATTATCATCACTTTTAAACCATGTCAAAACCCTTTCTTTTCACCCAAAATTGGGAATTAAAAGGTCATAAACTCATAAACAAAAGCCTTTGAATATTGAGTATTGTGGCATTAAAATTTGTCAAAGAATTAGGAAGGAAATGACAAAATAATGGTCCAATAACAGAAAATAATTTCATGTTAACAGAACGACTTAGTCAGGTATGGTTTCTCTTAGTTTATGGCATATGGATCATATAGCAATTCAAAGAAATGAAACCAATTTATCGATACAGATTATGCACACACTTGCTGTCTTTAGTGCATTTCTGCAGTGTTTGTCGGTACCAGATGGATACTTCTGAAGGTTCAGACATCTAGATCTTGATGTGAACCGGTGGCATCATGCAAGTTTGTGTGGCGCTGAATCCAGCAATACATGACCAGTTCACCTGTGACCTATCGAAGTGCCAGCAGTTTCACCTGTGATATCCGACTTAAATTCTGAAGTTCAACTGGGACTTATCCCGCATTGCCAGCAGTTCATATGGGATTTCACGTGCCAGCAGGTCACCTGTGACTATCCATGTGCCAAAGTAACCTGACTATCCACATGCCAGCAGGTTCATGTTAGTTCATAAATAAGAATCCCATTCTCAAAGTTGGGGAAGGTGTAAAGAAGTTTTTCTATATGCCATACATGTGTCTTGAAGTGGGGCCTCCTTTGTGCTCCAGGGTGGAGAGCTGTTTAATTTTAGAAAAATTGACCTGTTTGTAATGATTACAGTACTTAATTAACTAAGTGACTAATAAGTAAACCGAAGGGGAGGGTTGGAGCCCCCAATTGGGGACCACAGAGATTGGGACCAGAGTTACATGTAAAGTTAGGGGAGAAATATGCGAGAATATGAAGCTTCAGCTCTTTATGTTTTTCTTTATCTAAGTCATCTTAGCAATCATTTCATTATTGAATTATTATATATCTAAAATTAAAGCTAATTAACTGCCATTTAATTTGCGACCCTAATATGTTGTGGGAATCTAATTAGAAGAAATTATAATTAAATAATGATAATTAACAATGTAGGGATTAAATATACCGGGGACACGATAACCCTACCGAATATGAGAAAAATGTTTATTCAGCCCATTATGTTTCTTATTACAAAATTCATTAAGCTAACAACTTAAAAAAACATGAATGCACTTCAATCATGCCTAATTAGCGTAGAAGTAACTTTTAATTGAAATATTAATTAATCGACAAGTGGGATTGGGATGCAGACGAAATGGGAAATAGTACCGGTATGTCGCAAATTTTATAGGTGAAAATGGTCTGTTTGTACTAAGTTTAAAACACATTTGCCTGTTTGTTCTTCTACAATTACAGAGTCAATTATCATTAAGGATACCAGAATGAATGTTTCGTGATTAAATAACATTAAATTAATAAATACATGAAAGGGACCAGAGTGGAGAATGAGGAGAAGAAATGCTTTTGAAATGATGAGACATGTAAACCCTACAATACTGCAAATTAGGTTTAATTGAGGCATATGAAAAATCTGAAAAATATTTTTTGTTTTTTTTAATGTTTACTTTTAAAGAGTGGTTAGATATACTTGGTGAATTTCTCTTTAATCCATATGAATTGTTGTGCTTAACATGACAGCTGCCCAATTGAGCAACGACATGGAAATTTCAAACTCGTCATCAGTAAAACAATTTTACAAGGGTCATAACCCGACCAATGTTCCTTTGGAATGGTTTTGGATTTACTGCAAATAAGTGATTGATCTTCAGCAGAAGCTACTTGCAAGAAGTCTTAAGCAATCTTTACGACTTAATGCAATACTAACTCTACCGTTGAGCCACCAACTTTGGTTACCCTTGCTCCCAAAATCAAAAAAAAGGTTCTACTGGGGATCACTGTCAAGTGTATTTGATGGGCAAATTCATCTAGTTTACACAATATTACTTGTTTTTTGGATTGGTGCTTTGGGTTTGATGTAAGGCTACTTTGAAACAGATAGATAACACTGTGGTCTTACCTTTATCATAGTATTTTGATCAATAAATGCGTAAGACCTAGCTACTGCAATTTTGATTAAGCATATTTGAAAAAGCTTGGACAATTTCATGTAAGGGGAAATGTTAATTTTCTAGGCTAGCATGTTATAGTTGGAAGTTATAAAGGTTTTTGTTCAATTGGGTGAACTTGAAATTTGTAGGACCGAAATGCAAACAGGCCCCACTTCAAAACATATGGCCATACAGTAACTTTGAACCTTGGATGTTGAGAATCAGGAATTTGTTGAGGTCCACCCTCTGACTGAGGAAATGTAGGAATGTGTAAAATAGGGGGGTTAAGGTTTTGTTAAAATTAATACCGGGTTATTAATATTGAAATCATTGTCATTGGTCTGTTTATAAGATTTTTAATATATTGTATAGATTCAGACAATCAGACCTTTAGGGATTACACGGGTACATCAAAGTTCAAAGTCATCCTGGGGGGAAACTTACCAAATACCAATTATGTTGAAAGTATTGTCAAATTGCTTATTGACACTGTTTCAGTGATTTGCTAACTCGGGGAAATCGAACAAAAAAAAAACTTCATCTAAAATCAGATTTTGTATGTTTGCAACAGAAATAGGTATCCGAACATACCTAAAATGGCAAGACCAAGAGCAATCCAGAAAGGACAAAATCGGCCCATTTCAGTCATTACTGTCTTTACGGACCGTATTGCTTTGCAGTGAGTGAATGAAGATTCAGATCTTTGAACACTGCTGTTTTTCTCCGTTCTGTCAATTTTTAAGTGAAAAGAACTGGCCAGAGAACAGAACTTCTACAGACTGCAAATTGCAAATGTTATCCTCACTTTTAAGCTATGCTGCAAATTGAAGGTTTTGAACTCTTGAGGTAGGATCACGCAAAATGTAACAAGGGTCTACTTGGTCTATACGGGGGTCACCAAAAATTTGGCCCTTTAAAACGGTGATGCAGAGAGGGCACTCAAGAGCAGGGCTGGAAAAATGCCTATTTTTGGTGGGAAGATCGTCACATTCACATAGATTTCCCACCAGTATTTTCTGTATTTCTTCTGTCTGGAAAAGTCAAATTCCCTCCAAATGGTCAAATTTCCAGGGAAGAAGCTCATTAGATTTCCCACTTTTTCCCACCATGCCCAAAGAGTTTGCTCTGTTTGAGTACCAGAGCAATAATTTGGCACCAATTTCACAACAAAATCCTGGGCATCCAATATTTAAAAACCCCATGATACCTTTGAACTTTATCCAGACCTGTAGCCATGTAACTATGTCAGAAACTAGACATTATTTTGTATCTTTATCTGAGACAAATACTGTACGAAGTTGGTCTGCAGTCACCTGTTGTTTTCATAATTGAAGTGGTAGGCATAACTGAGTTGAAGAGTACCACGAGTCATATTTTTTGTATTTTTATTACATATGGTAAATTAGTTTAATTTCCATGGAAAACCTCTTCAGTATATTTTTGTGCTTGCTTTAGTCTGGTTTAGTGTCATTTCTTGTTTTTTATCCATTCATTTCCCCAATTTTTAGCCGCACAACATCGGTCGATCCAAATTCAGCAGGGATGCAGATTAAGTCTTTTATTTACATAGAACAAAGATACCTGCAGAGTTCATCTGGGGCGTAATTTCGCATGTAGGGTTTTTTTCCACATTTTCGGGGATGGTGTTTGCGAGTCCTGGAGGTGATTTCTTCCTTCAAATTTAGATTTATTTCACTCCGTAAAAGAAACATCAAACATTTCGCCTCGGACATTGTTATTTTCTAAGGTCCATTTTAGGCCTTTCTTTCATCTTCTCAGTCATCTATAACACAAAAATTCCCTAGAGATATTACATCGTATTAATTGTTTAAATGGCACTGAAAATATTAATTTCCATGGATTTTTAATGATTTTCTCATAAAGGTTTATTTTTATGATGTGTGTAAGATTAATTTTTGAATTTTCAAGTAATATCACTCTTGTCGTCAGCTAAATTTTTGCTCATCTTCCCTTATGAATATTCAGTGTATACTTTATTAAGAATTACTGAAGACAGTAATTTCAGTTGTAAGACAATCAGCGCACTGACGATTAGGCCGTCATCGGCGGAGGAATTTTAGGGAGAAGGGGAGAAGTTAGGGAAAAGGAGCTGGTCACTTCTGAGTTGAATACGATCGGGAACGGATATATTTGCAACACCCTCTCAAATTAACGACTTCAGTTCACTTAATTGTTTTACTCAGCTATTTTGGAATTAGCCTATAGGTATGTAGAGGTTAAAATACTCGCTGCCTCGGCAGCGAGGTCCACATGTGGTGGACCTCAAACTTGTAATTAATGTTTTGATATTGAAAATAACAACTTCTGCACTTGTTGGGAATTCTGCATTAGTCACCTCAAACCCTGTACACCCAAATATTTTATATCCTGAATTTATCTGAGCCTTTGAAGGCATTTGAACTCGTTCCCTATAAATTTGATTTGTATTTAAATATACCGGTTCTGTTTTTGACACGGCATCTGGCAGCCCGGTCTTGTTTACCTAAAATTAACGGGTCCCGCCGGTCAGCTGTGAATGATTGCTACGTGTGCCGTTTGACAGCGTAGGAGCCCCTCGCCACCATTCCGCCCCCCAATTGAACGAGGGCCCGCGGGCTTTAATTGACATTTCTCAGTCATGTCAGGTCTAAACTCTTTCAATCATACAACGATCGTCTGGACATTTTCTATAATATTTTAAAGACTCTCACCTTGATTCCAAAATAAAGCAATTTCAGTAGAGCAAATTAGTCTGATCAGTTGGCAAATTTGCAGACAAGATTTCTCCTTGACAACGCGGTGACAAATACAAAACGGTCCTTCCTGCTCACCGTCCTGTGATATATAAATGAGAGCACCTAATCTCAGGGCCAATCCTTGCTGTCTGACATCATGTTTACATGGTCTGGACTCTCTTACAGTTCATGAACATGAACCGCACACAAAGAAACACGGCACTGGATGTGGGGGGGGGGGGCGGCAGTACAAAATGGGTCTGCCTATATTGAAAAAACGTGCTTTAAGCGCTCTTGTATCCGTCATATCTTGGCCCCTGCCTTTGAACTGGTTGGGAAAACTCGATATGGGTTTAATGTGTTTAACAAAAATTAGACAACGAACCAAAGGAAGATGGTAACTTAAAAATTGTAACTCTCCAGTAGACCTATGATAAGTACGATATGCATGTTTGTAACTTCACACATATAGGCCTATTTTATTTGTAAACTCTATGAGATCTGCCGCTGCCCCGCTGGCCTATTTTTCTAACAAATTTGTTGAGTGTTAAAGACACCCGGGTTCGGGGGATGTGAG
>JAMKCH010067218.1:0-20973 GCA_023653785.1 Ophioderma brevispina | reverse complement strand
TTCCCTTTTAAAAACATTTTAATTTAATTATTAGTAAAAACTTGTCCAAACAACTTGTGGTTTATGTGAGAGGGGATTTCTGGGTTACCATTTACGGTAATGCTGTGTGAACAAGATAGAGCCTGTGATGTATCCGGTAAATTCAGCATGTCATCATGTGTGAACATGACAGTGTGTGTTGTTTTATACCGTTACTATAGTGTTTGTCAGTAATAAACAAAATTCTGACTGTACTCGCGTAAACTCAGAAGTGTCTGACGAAACAGCAATCCAATATGCAACTCAACAGATGCGCACATGCCATTTGTTTCAGAAATTATGACGGCGACTATACAGTGACACGGCATGCTGTTTTTCTCCTAAATTTTAATTAAAGCTTGATCCTCGCTGTTCTTCTAATGCGGTGTTAAAATCATGGAATCTTCAAGATTGCACAAAGTACATGTACTACTGTCTACCTTTCGCAATTGGCGCTTTAACAATATTGGATCCAGAAAAGAAGTTATCAGTGGGTCTTTTTTTGTATCAGTAGGGTGCAACCTATGCTGTCGGCACAAGGAAAAAATCCAATGAGATGATTGCATTAGGGGAGCAGTGAGGGAATCGGCTTTAAATTACTGTAATGGCTTAAAATAAATAAGTTTGTAGTAACTGAAATTAAAATGATTTCAATAGCAATTTTGGGGGAATCAGACTTTCACTTGATCAAATTCAAGCTGCTCCCCTTGTTTGTTCTGGAGGAGCTTTTGACAATCCTCGCCTTAACCTTGCCTAAACAGCTCCAGGAGAGCCATTTGATGCTTGCCTGGAAATTTCAAATGGCAGACCCTGTCTACATTGCCATTTTTTACCCAGTTGTAAAAACATAGTATTAATGTGCTATTTTGTATTGTAAACAATGGAAAGGTGCAGTAAAGAATGTTGTCTTTGAATGACATCACTTTATAGGCTACTGCATCATTGATGCTCTGGTTTAAACTTATAGCTCGGACAATATCTTTGTTGATCATGCTCAATGCATCCAATTTTATATCATACTCAGTCAAAAGCATCACTTCCCAAGAGTTGTCTTGGGTGTACACAGTTTGACCTCCAATTACCCCTGTGACCTTTGACCCTGTAAGATGTATATCGCTACCAGGGGGATCTTGCAAGTTTTAACTTGTAGTCTTTTTTATTTCAGATCAAAACCAGACCAAAATGCCAGTGACATCTATGATGGTTCTAGTCTGCAAGTATTGCAAAAGATTTATTGACAACATTACTCGCTACAGATCCCATCTTGGCTACCATGAGCAGAATATCAAGCCATTACTGGTCTGACAAATCCACTTTACCACCAAAAGCAGGATTTTTAAAAAAGATAGGTTACAAGGAGAAAAAGTTTGCAAGTCACTAAAAAAACATGAAACGATTACATGCAGGAGAAAGCCCGTTTCAGATGCAAAACCTGTGGTAAAGGTTCATCACTAATACGGGATTAAGCGCCCATGAAATGGCACACAAAGGAGAGAGACCGCATAAATGTAAACCACTGTGGTTAAAGGTTTCATCACGGCGCAGCAAAAGACCGTACACGAAATGTTATCACACACTCACAGAGAGGACCTCACAATGCAAACACTGTGGTTAAAAGTTTCATTCACTAATGCAAAATAAGACACAAGATGAAATGGCAAAAACAGGAGAGAGACCCCATAAATGTAAACACCGTGGTAGAGGTTTATGTCACTAAGCAGAGTCAATTGATGGACAACATGAAAAGGCACAACAGAGGGAAAGACCCTATCAATGCAAAACATGTGGTAAGGTTTAAATACGAAAATGTGAGCAAGGACACAGCATGAAATGACACACACAGGAAAAAGGACCATATCAATGAAGGCACTGTGTAAAGGTTTTATCACTTAACAGGAGAAGGCACGACACAAAATGATACACACCGGAGAGAGACCTTATCAATGTAAACACGTGGATAAAAGGTTCATCACTAAACGGGAGAAGGCACAAAATGAAATGAACAACAACGGGAGAAGAAAGACCTCATCATGTAAGCACTGTGGTAAAGGGTTCATCGCTAAGCACCAGTAAGATGGAACATGAAATTGACAACACACGGAGAAAAAACACTCATCAATGTAAACACTGTTGTAAAGGTTTCACCATAGCACAATAAGACAAAAAATGAACTTGAACCCACACCGGAGAAAGACCTACATCAATGTAGCACTGTAAGTAAAGGTTTCATCACTAAGCACACTAAGGACACAACATGAAATGGACACAAACCGGAGAGAGACCCCATCGATGTAAACAATTGGTAACGGTTTCACCACTAAGTTACATAAGACACAACATGAAATGACACACACAGGAGAAAGACCTCATCCATGTAAGCCTGTAGTAAAGGTTTCATCACTAAATGGAGAAGGAACGACCTGAAATGCACACAGGTGAGAATTCCCCATCATTGTTGTAAACGCTGTGGTTATTTGGTTTTATCACAAAGCAGTTAAATAGTCTAAAAACATGTTAATGATACAAATGGCGAGGGGAACCATCTCAGTGTAAACACTTTTAGTACATAAACCCATAAAGCCAGTGTTTCCGGCCACAGAACTGTGTGCCGACCAGTGAACCATGTGACTGTGTAGTCATATTACCAATTCAGACCATGTGACTCCCAATCAGTTTATCAAAGCGTCGCATGTTGTTAACCGAGCTTTAATGATATTTTTTCAACAAAATTGTCCAAAAAATGGCAAGAAATCAGTAGATTGCCCGATGAGGCCAGATGGCGGATACTTGCTGAAGATTCTCAGGAGGACATGGAGGATTTGGATTATAAACATTACAGAGATTTTGAGATGTAAATTGAGATTGAAGTGATACAGAAACTGACAAAGCGACGATTCATTAGCTTTAATTTGCAAGCGTCTATGGCTAGTGTGCATACAGTTTCTGATAGTGATACCAGCAATAGTGATACATAGTTAAATAGGGATAATGCTGGTGGTAAACAAGGTCATGATGGGGAAGGTCAAGGTCATGGGGTATGGGTCAAGGTCGTGGTGGATAAGCAGGTCTATGTCAAGGTACCAAGGGTGCTCAAAATGTTCAGTGGAAAAGACACAAAAAGCTTACTGAGCACATTATATAATTTAAAAAAATCATTACAATGCAAATTTAATGAAAATAACACAGGGTGTGGGGTCACAGTACGCTGTAGTTTAAGTCAGGGTTCAAAGGGTTAAAGGCACTCAGTGATTTGCTATATCAGAAAAATCGAAAATATTATCAAAAATCAGGATTTTTGCATGTTTCTTACACTTCTACCACACTACAACATCAATTGACAGTCAGTGAAAAATTCACTGACAAACCAAGATTTTAACCACAAACATCGTACGCCAATTTTGTAGACATATTTATCAATTAGGTATGTAGTGGAGCTGTTCACATCATTGACGTGACGTCAGACATTGTTTATAAGAAATTCCCAAAGCGATGTATTGCATACGGGATTTCCCTAGTGTTTAAAGCTTCTTATTGGTTTAAAAACCACAATGTGGACCAAACATAACGTCATGTTTCATAGCTCTACATTTCAATGCATCAAATCTTTTATTCTGTCGCAATATCGGGACAAGTGTCGCGCGTTACCTACATTTTTGTGTCGCCGTTTGGTACACGTTTGCCTTCATATCTGACAAGTGCTTGTTTTTGTGATTAACATGGCCCTGTTTCTTTGATTGGTGATTGTATAGGTTTGGGAAAATGAGGATTTTTGTGGGACAACATGGACAGTCGCAGCATCAATTTGGTGCATAATTTTACTGGTATTTCGCATTTGTTGTTACGCCTAACAAAAAAAAAACCACCCCCATACCAGGGTCGAGGGTAACCAAGTTGTTGTTAATGAAGTGTTATTAAAGAAAAACAGATGATAATCGTAAATGTTATGGGTCACATGTGATGTGACTTGATTGCATTGCATGTTTACTACCTTACATGCTACTACCAGGCATGCTGCAAAGGTCGAATACGAGAAAGCAGCAGGCCGCGGCGAAGTATGCACCCGTGCTTACCACAAAGCTCATTAATTATGCCGATGCTTGAACTCGCTGATGACCTTTTGCTAAAAACGGTAATGCGCAGGCTCAGATCAGGGTGACATTTTGCAGTAGACTAAATGGTGATGTTTGTAAGTGGGACCTTTGGCCCACTATTCCAATGCCTGCCAACTGGCTTATAAACCGGCATCAATGATGCGTGGCCTATGAATAGCTCTATTTTAAAGCTAATGTTCGCTCATACATGACGAGGCTATCAGTGATCAGTTTATGGAACCTCTAAGAAGCTGCGTAGTTAAATAATTATTGATGACATTCTTCTACACCAGCTAATATCTTCATAGTAGTTACCACACAGATACCTCCGAGTATGGACTGGTTCATAACATTAGACATACACTCATTGGTTAGGATTCTGTGTATTTTGGCCACCCCCCCCCCTCCCCCCCACCCTTTTTTTATAGTATGTTTTGGCATATATTGCATTTTTGCACATAATGCGGGAATAGGGTTTTTTATGATGCAATTGAATTTCAGAATATTTCCAAAAAAAACATTCAAAAAATGCAAAAAGAGAATAAAGTGTATAGGCCCTCATCTTATGAAATTAGGTAAAAAAATTTCATTCACTCTCAAAAATGACGTCATGGGAACGTGAAGTAGCTACGTGGTAGCTGTGTGTCTACACAGGTACTGTCTACACACATTTCCACCTTCTCTCCACCTGATGGGCAACTACCGGTTAGTCATTGGGTAGGTACATGCAGCGTAGCCACATCACTGTATACTAATAACTGTGTACTTTGTAAGCCCTATCTGCAGGCCGCGCAATTAGCCCAGTGTGTAATGTACAGTAGCTGCCGCGGTAGGCATGTGAGTAAAAAGGCTGTGTAATGTGGTAAAGTAGGGCAAAGGGTGTAGCCTATATTGTAATTAGGGCAAATAAAGGTGCCAATTTAGGCTCTGGAAGTAATAATGTTCAGTGGAAAAGACACAAAAAGCTTTACTGAAACATTATATAAATTTTAAAATCATTACAATGCAAAAAATTAATGAAAATTAACCACAGGGTGTGGGGTCACAGTACCCTGTATTTCAGTCAGGGTTTCAAAGCGGTTTTTTAAAGGCCATCAGTGATTTGCTTATCAGAAAAAAATCGAAAATATTATCAAAAATCAGGATTTTTGCAGTTCTTACACTTCTACCACACTACAAATAAATTGACAGTCAGTGAAAAACCAACGGACACAAAGATTTAACCACAACATGTATGCCAATTTTGAGACATTAAATTATCCCAAATAAGGGTTATGTAGTGGCGTGTTCACCTCATTAGTGACGTCAGATGTTATGAGAATCCCAAAAGTCGTTGTTATTGATACGGGAATTTCCCTAGGTTAAAGCTTCTTATTGGTTAAAAAAACCAGTCGTGTGACCAAACATAACGTCATTATCGATAGCATCTACATTCAATGCATCAAATTGGCTTTTTATTCTGTTCCCTACGGTACAAGTTTCGCGAGTACCTTCCATTTTTGTGTCGCCGTTGGGACAAGTTTGCTTCATATCTGACCAAGTTGCTTGTTTTTGGTGAGTAAAATGGCCCCTCTGTGCTTTGATTGGTGTATTTATAGGTATTTGGAACTGAGGATTTTTGTTTGGACAAATCATGACAGTCGCAGAATCATTTGGTGAATAATTTACTGGTATTTCGATTTTGTTGTTACGGCCCTACATCCAGGGTCGAGGGTAACCAGTGTGTAAGGAAGTGTATTAAAAGAAAACATGATGATAATCGTACAATGTTATGGGGTCAATGTGATGTGACTCGCATTGCATTGCATGTTATACCTTACATGCTTACTACCTGCATTGCTGCAGGTTCGGAATACGAGAAAGCAGCAGTGCGCGGCGATAGTTTGCACACCGGCATGCTTACCACAAGGCTCATTAATTATGCCCGGTATCGGATGCTTGACTCGATGATGACATTTGCTATAAACGGTAATCGCACTATGCTCAGATTTCAGGGGGCTGACATTTGCAGTAGGACTCAATGGCTGCTGTTTTGTAAGTGGACTTTGGCCCACTATTTCCAATGCTGCCAACTGGGCTTATGATATTCGACAAAACGAAACAGGCTCAGTGCACCCATTGGATTACATGCTTTATCCGGTTATCAGACATTTTATACTAGAACAAAGATAGTAACCTCAATGCACAATTCAAAGTTTGAGATGAATCGGATTTTTTTTGTTTTTGATGTGTGCGTAAACATTTATGTTAAAATATTTATAGTATTACGTGCCATAGGATACTGTGTGTATAACAAAAATTCCGGATTTGGAATTTTATAACAAAGTTTTGATTTTCTATATGAAGGGACACACACGTAAATGCACCAATGCTTATCGGTAAAGAAAATCAATTAGGCTGTGCACCACACTTTTTGACTATGAAAATGTTAAATATTCCACAACCTTATATTGTTATCAGTACATCTACTATAAATATACAATAAAACAGTGATATTAAGTAATCAAATGAAAAATATCAATAATTGTAGTAATTTCAATTTACGATGCTTTGGTATTAAAATTTTATAACAGGACATAGATCAAACAATTCAATTGATCTTCAAGCCACCAATTCAAATCCACCAATCTCAACGTTTTATGCCCCATGCATTAAGCCCTTTTCAATAGGAGGTAATTGGGTGTGTTGATTGGGATTGGTGAATAATCATACTAACAGCCATGCAGTAAATGTTAGTGTGACTTTTTCAGGGTACTAAATTTACACACAAAATATAAATTAAAGTCACAGTGTACAGAAAAAGTCGACATAAGAGAGTGGTTGCCAGAAAGATGACATTTTGAAGTTTAATATGGGGGGGGGGGGGGGAAAAAGAAAGCTTTTCATGGAAAACGGAAAAAAAAATAAAAAGGCTTTAACGTCAGAAGAAATTAGTGAAATTTTGGGGTCATTTGAGGTCGAAAGCAATGAGGACAAAGCAATCAGTGGAGGTGTTGTCTTCTGTTGTAAAGCCGATTGGCTAAACTTCTTGTGATGCAGAATGATTTTTTTTTATTAACAAGTTACACTGTGAGACATCCGATTTTAGATTACTATTTCACACAGTTATTAGTATATGGACAAGAATTATATGCAAAAAACATGGTTTTCTTTCTTTGAAAATGGAGGGCACCCTGCTTGGGAAATCTCCCGATCGGCCTTAAGCTTGCCTAAAAAGCTCCAGGAGAGCCATTTGATGCTTCACCTGGAAATTTCAATTGCAAACCCTGTCAAAATATAAAAATTGCCAATTTTTTTTAACCCAGTCGTAATAATATACGTATTAATGAAGCCATTTCTATTAACCAATGGAAGTGCGGTGACGAATGTTGTCTTTGAATGACATCACTTTTTAGACTACTGCATCATTGATGCGCTGGTTTTTAAAATTTAGCTCCGAACAATACCACCTTTGTTACTCAACTCAATTCATCCAATTTTATATCATACACATCGAAACGCATCACTTCACAAGACTTGTCTTGGGTGTCCAATCAGTTGACCTCCATTACCACCACCTGTGACCTTTGACCCTGTAGATTGTATGTCGCTACCACGGGGATCTTGCTATTTTTAAACTTGAGCCTTTTTGTATTTCAGATCAAAACCAGACCACATGCCAGTGACATCTATGATGGTTCTAGTCTCTTCAAGTATGCACAAGATTTAATTGACAACATCACTCGCTACAGATCCCATCTTTGCTACCATGAGCAGAACCCTAAAACCCCATATTGGTATCAACCACCAAAACAGGAGTGTTTCACAAAATAGAAGGTTACAGGGAAAAAAAGGTAAAACTCAACATGAAATGACACACACAGGAGAAACCTCAATCAATGTAACACTGTTGGTGAAAGGTTTCAATACTAAAGGAAGCACACAAACACGGCACTCGAACTGACACACACAGACAAAGACCACTCAATGCAGCCCTGTGTAAGGTTTTAATCGCGCTAAATGTAACAATACAAACATGCAAGGTGAGACACACAGGGGAGAGTCCCCATCATTGTAAATACTGTGGTAAAGGTTTCAATCACTAACAGAGAAGGTTAAAACCATGAAATGAAACACACCTGGAGAGAGAGGCCCCACAAATGTAAACACTGTGGAAAAGTTTTACCACTAGCAAAAAGACCAAACATGAAATGATACACATAGGAGAGAGACTCATCAATGTACACACTGTGGTAAAGGTTTTATCCATAAGTGGGTGATGAAGACACACAAAACATGAAAGGACACATACAGGAAAAAAGAACCCTTATCAATGTAGGCACTGTGTAAAGGTTTCATCGATAATAATAGAAGGGGGAAGAGAAGACACCACATGAAATGACCACATACAGGAGAAAGACCTTATCAATGTAAACAGCGGTGGTAAAGGGTTCATCACTAAGTACAATAAGATAACAACATGAAATGCTACACACCGGAGAAAGACCTTATAAAATTAAACCACTGTGGTAAAGGGTTTTCATCCTAAGCTATGGGAAGACACAACATGAATGACACACACAAGAGAAAGACCAAAGACCTCATCAGGGTAACCCATATTGTAAATATTTTATCTCTAAGCCAGCAAGAGTTAAAAACATGAAATAGCACCCACAAGGAGAGGCCCATAGTGTAAACACGTTGGTAAAGGTTTTCACTTAACAGGATAAGGCACAAATATGCAATGGCAACACAGGAGCGAGCACTGGCGGACTAATAGGGGCGTGCTCGGCGCACGCACCCTCGATGGAGGGGATGAAAAAATGATAAAAAACAACAAGAAGAAAATGGGTCAGTTATTAAAACAAGAAATTCATTATTAGTGTTGTGCACATTTGTGTAAGTAGAAAATTTGTTTGAAATGATTGAAAAAAAAAAACAAACAGTGTAGCAACTCTTTCCCCATATGAAAGGTAGGTAATATAGTTCAGGAAAGAAAACAAATGCCCATGATTCTACCGGCTCGTGTTGACCATTTTTCTTCCATTAGAAATATTTCTGATTAAAAGATACAGTTTAAATTTGTCAGTATGATAACATATTGATTTTGCTCAATCAAACGATTTCCTGAGCTTTTATTGTACTTTGAAAGTTTTTGACATTGACACGTTTTTTTATGGTTTTGCAACTAAATTTAGCCCAATTAAAATTTATTACAATATGTTCATTTAAAGGGGGTGGTTCGATCGTCTTTTGACCCCCTGATTTACGGAGGAAGTAGTTATCGATTTTGATATCAAAAGGCCGTATTTTTCTCAGTGTCGTCCTGAAATTAAGCCTCGAATCCATTTCATTCCCAAGATATAAACATAAAAAACCGCTTGTTTTTAGTGGTTAACCACTTTATTAGCACAGTATTGAAACAAGCGGCGAGGGGCCGACCAGGGTTTACTTTGTAAAGCAAGTAGTCTTCTATGTTGAAGCTTGTTGAACATCGTCCAAAACACCAGGTTCCCGATTTGCATAAAGATCGGCCTTTTATCAATTTCGTCACCTAACTGGGTTAACGTCCTTTACAAACTAAATTGGTTTATGTGCGATACGGTCGCAATTTTGCAGTCTGCCACAAAAATTACAATCGAATACAAGTTTACACTGCCATGGGCAGGTGGGAATATTCCACTTCCCCTGCAACTACAGAACTCAGAAGTAGCTCATATCGTAATATTTTAGAAGTATATAGGCTATAAATAGGACTAGGGGCATTCTACAAAATACGAAGGCCAATCCAGTCTAAGTTGATGTTGAAATTCCTCAATCTCTAAGTTTTATTCATTTTCTCTATTTAAAGTTAGTTATGTTACTTCAGCCTAAAGGTTAAAAGAAAGCACGGGCCCGACGCCCCCCGACGGCACCCTGCTTCCAGTCTAATAAATGGTTATCAAATAACGAAAAAGCCGAACTGATTCAATTTCCATAGGAAGCTACGCAGGGACTAATTAAGATATTTTAGTAGTCCCCAAAAATATGGCCTTACCTTTAGGGAGCAGTTCTTTCATGATAGTAGTACTTATTAAAATGATCTTCAAGAAATTAGAAATCTTCGTATGACTAAATTTGGAATAAAATAACCACTACCGCCAGTGGCGTAGATAGCATGTTCGGGCCCGTGGACAAAAACATCAACCGGGGCCACATAGGTTAGAACCATCCATCGCGCTTCTTCAAGTGGTGGCTGACTTTTGTAGGTCCTTCATCACTTTTATTTACGTTTTCCTTTTTTTTTTACCATAGGTCACATGGCTTAATAATGCAAGCGGTAAAATACACAATGATAAAGTAAGGCCAGATTGCATGGACAAATCGGGCTAAAACCCCGCATTCACACAAAGACTGAAACAACCATTTTTTATTAGGTGGTAACAATTGGATCACTGTAATTGAAACAACTAAATGTTGCTTAAAAAAGGTAATGTTTATGCCAGAACAAAGAGTGCTGTAAAAAACTTTATACCCTTAATGTTTTTGTAATATATTTTTGCGTTTCTTCGGGAAGAGTTGCCTTGACCCACTAGTGAACTTTGCTCCACTGCGCTAAAATGTGAAAAGCTTTTGTAAAAAGCTTCTATAAGACTAAGTAGCATTATCTCATCCTTTCTGGTATTTTAGCGAAAAAAAATGTGAAGGTAGCAACCTTCCCCGGGGTATGGATCCCGTCAAAGTCGAATGGTATAGGGTGGTGTCACCCACGGATATTTTATGGTGCTTTTGGACTAAAATATTACGCACAGTGATGACTCTAAAACTCTATATTTATGTAAAATAGTCATTTGCCATTTCATTTAGAGCTGAAAACCGCATGAATGAATGAAAAATCCGATATCCCTAACTTTTTAAGCGCAAAATTGGATTTTCGCTATTTTTCATGGAAAAACGCCAATTTTGCCGAATCTTGCGACCCTCGATGACTCCTTGTTGTAATGCCATAAAGGTAGTTGGTACTTATTTTTGGTATCAATGGAATGAGAAAGGACCATAGCTATCATGGTATTGGTATCAAATAATCATAAGCATCGGGTCGTCCCCTTTAATGAATATCTTCAGGGCTGAATGTGCCATCGTGTCAAATACGGAAAGAAGTGGTAATATTGGGCCTCATAACACGTGCCTGAAATCCAGCGCTAAACGAAAGTATGCTTTACTCTTCAATGGCCCCATACCAGGGGCCTTTTTTCTCAGAACTCTCGTTTTTTTTATCCTCTCTCTAAAACTTTGGGGCCGAATTTCCTTATTATTCCTTCATCCCAGAAGTACAGACATAACAACCACCGCAGGACCCATGAGGGGGTCACTGGAATCCAATGCCATATAATTTGGTATCTAGGGCCCTGGTAAATGGGCCCCCCATAGTATTTTTTAGAGCAGACTTGCCTAGATTAATAAGGATAGGGCCTCTCGCTTATCGGTATAAGGCGGACCACAAGATTAATAAATGCAGCACAAATTCTGTTTGACTTTCAGATCATTTTCAATTTTTTGAAAAAAAGCAAATATTATAATATTTGTTCTCCCGCTCTATCCCTCTCTATTCCCTCTTTCTCTTTTTTCTCCTTTCTCCTCCCCTCTCTCTTTGTTTCTCCAATCTCTTGGGGGGGCCCCTAACCTCTCGGGGCCCGTGCGATTGTCCACCCTGTCCCTATGGTAGGCTTCGCCCTGAATACGCTTAGCCGACAGTCCGGCCATTTATCTGCATGTGGGCCCGGGGACATTTTAGTTTTTGAGCAGAAATAAGTGAGTTTAGGCTTATATATAGAAAATGTAAATGTCAGTTTCAAAATTACCTTTTCATATTAATGGTTAATTGGTGTTCTATATAGCTTCAAGCTTTACAACTTGGCAAAATAAGCTCTATGTGCTACAACAAATCTATCAACGTTTGTCATTGATCTGTAATAGCTCCATTCATTGCGATGTGATCGACCAAGCATTGGCCATCGATGGGACCTGGGAGTCTGATGTTATGATGTCATCAGATTAACGTTGTCAACAAATGAAGATACTGATTGACCCAAAGTTACCTGGTCGGCCCCTCGCCGCTTGTGTATTGAATAGGGCTTTGCCAACATGCATGATTGCTTCTACCATTAAAAAACCGAAGCTTTTGTTTCCACGGTACTTGAAGGGGCTTATGTGGGGGGCTAAGGCCAGGCTCTCATATGAAGTAGAGAACACCATACAAGGAAATCGAAACAACCCACCTTTAATATCAATTGCTAGGTTTGTAAATTTTCTTAAAATATATTTGAAAATACACCCTACGTTATTTACAATTAGTTTTGTGTACTTATAATCAACAAATGGGTGCTTTAGCATGTTTCCTCAATAACTGGGGATAGTTGAGTACATGTTTAAATATTCCAATAGGAAAAGAATTAACCTTATTACTGTACAAGCTGTCAATAGCCATTAAATTTGAGTATTTACTTAGAGGATAAGAATTATGTGGCTTGACAAATTACTGTTCAAAGCCCACAAATAGTAAATAGAATCGTTCGTTAGCTTTTTCAGGGTTGTTATTGATATTCTTATCACAAAACACTACAGGTTGTGATGTTGTACTTGTCAGGCTCGCAACCTCTAAAAAATAATCGTTTGGCGGGGTTAATAATTAATAATTGTCTTGTATTTTTAAACAACGCGGAATATCCACGTAAAGTGCTCAAGGCGCTGTGCGGCTGCCATATGGAAAGCGTAGAACACATGAGAAACCATAATACCAGAAACAGATCTCATGCAAGAAGCTCGATTTAGGAAGCAGGAGGGAAAACCGAGTACCCGGAGGAAAACTGCGGGAACGAGTACGGAATCGAGAAGGAGAAGAAAACCAAATTCACATAAAGACAAATCAAATTATCAGGGTATCACAAATTATCAGGTGGTTTTCAAATTTGCCACATGCGCCCGACCTCCGCACAAGCCCGACCGCACAAACTGCAGACAAGAACGCCATCAGGCCTTGTCCCAGACCTTCCAAAACTACAAATGATTTTCAAAAGAAAAGAAGGCCACAATAGGCACCGTCTCTCGAGCCGTACCCCCACCAGCACTTTTTCTCCTATCACAAACATTTGCCCACTCCTTTTTTGTTAAAACCTTTCAATCACTCCCTAACCCACCCCATTTAGGCTCCGCCATCAATCATTACCATCCCTCCTCCCCTCTTCCCCCCCTGACTCTACTCCACCTCTTTAAATCACTTATCCCTCACTCCTACTACCCTAACGGGCTCCAAGCTCACGTCATTCATCCCCCCGAACTGCACCCCACTCCACCCCAATTTCCACTAATTTTCAACAAATGTACTTCACCCAACAACCTCTTCCGGACCCCCTATCCTGGTACCCCCGTTTACAACTCCGCCTATTTCGCCTCTATCTCATCCCCAACACGCTCTTTACACCCCTTGCGGCCACACTCTCCCTTTACATGCGTTTACCGCATGTCATTTCCACCTTAACATAAACCTCGCCTTTACTCTAGTCTCAGCCGACCATACGACATTCAATCCCCCTATCCAACCGGTGCAGCCCTAAACGCTTCTTGCACTCAACCCCTTAAACTGATTCGCACCTCTACGCACTAGGAAACTATCCAAACCCGTCCACCTTGGGTGATCGGTTTTTTTTGCGTCCCGACCCGATCGGAGGACGCAACAGACGGAAGAGCACGCCAGAACAGCCCAACGAGAGAGCGGTCTAGGAGCCCAGGATTTGCCCGTGACAAAAATGAGATAAAAATTAGGGTAATGTGATTCTGAATTTCATAATGAATACACCTAGTTTATAACGAAGTAAATAACCAACCAAAAAATCTTGGAAAAGTACAGCATTAAATTTTACATTCATTATATCGCAGTTCCTGTAGAAAAATCTATGATAAAATTACCGAACCTTTTAAAAGCTTAAAAAACAAGCTAAAAATAAAAAATTAAATGTTTAAATATTTTTCTATTTTGTAGTGTGTCAAGTTATCCTACTGCCATATATAACAGCAACAGCTTATAAGGACGACTCAGAGATTTACTGAGGAGGGCGCCCTCACATGCCAAAAAAATCGTGGTTTTTTGCAGTACATAATGCTTGTCACCATATACTAATCACTGTGTGAAATTGACTAAGCTTAAATCGACTTCATTCAATAGAAAATCACACAACTTTGTTATAAAATTCCGGATCCGGAATTTTTGTTATACACAAGTATCCTATGGGACGTAATATAACATATGTTACCGCATCAAAACGAAAAATTCCGATTCATCCAAATTTCGGAAATTGTGCATTTTAGGGACTATCTTAGTTCTAGTTGACTATTTTCATTATTACACAAAAAAATATATTTCAAAATCTGAGTCAGACTTTAACGCACTTTGTACAATTGGGTAACATTGTGGGTTAAAGCTGTACCTTTAAAAATTTAAACTCACTTGTAACAATGTTGTTTACAAATTGGTTGCTGAGGTACATCGCCGTGGGAAGATAGTAAAGTAATTTAAGTTGTAAATTTGTGGTTGAGTAAACTTAATGCATAAGGGGGCCCTGCTAGGGGCCCATTTTCTCCTCTCTCTCTACGGTCCGGGGTTTTTAAACGCGGCCAAGATATTCGAAAATCAGAATCGCAGCAACTCTTGCTTTATTTTGTCATGGCCACGTGATCATAAGGGGGAGGGCCTAGCGGGGACTACGTAATACGCAAAAACGACGCGATAGATTTGAATGTTTGCCTCTAAGATAGACAAATACCAAACAATATAATCGGACATAGCAAGCCCGAAACAACAAAAATGGGCCCTTAGGAGGAACCCCTTATGAAGTAATTGTTAATTAGCCCACTTTACACGTTTAAATAATTGAATATCTTCCATGAAAAAATAGAAAAAGGTTAAAATATTGAATATGATAAAAATAATAAAATTATTATTTACCAAGGTTTCTACATGAGCTGCGATATGATGAATATAAATTATATGCCTATAATTTGCCAAGATTTTTTTTATTTAATATTTAACTTTATTTGTGTAAAAGGTGTATGATATGAAAATCCGAATCAGAGTACTGATATTGAGTTTGTTTGTTTGTTTTTGTTTCATTTTGGTCTGGGCCATATTTACGGGGGCTTCCTAGAACCCTGCTAGCGCGGACCCATTATGAGTTAAGTGTTAAATCAACCCGAATTTACAATTAAAACATACTTTAAATATCTTCCTATGTCGATGTACCTCAGCACAAAATTTCTAACAAAAATGTATTACAAAAGTGCGTTAGAAATTTAAAAGGGGTAGCTTTAACCAACTATGTAACAAATTGTTACAAAGTGCATTCAGTGATGCTGTCATATGACAGTAAGGGATAACTTGAACACACTAACAAAATAGAAAAGTATTTAAAAATCTTGGACCATTTTATTTCTGTTTAGGGTTGCTTGTTTGGTAACATATAATTTACATAGATTTTCACTGTGAACTGCGATATGATGAATATTATAAAAATTCGTATTTTCCAAGAATTGTCTAGTACTACGTGTATGTTTATGTCACCAGGTGTATGTATTATGAAATAAGAATCCAATAAACTCATTATTTTTTTCATTTTTGTCAAGGGAACTTCGGATGGCTTCCAGGGACCCGTGTGATTAACGCAAAAAACAATGCCATTATGGATTTGATTATTTTGCGGCAATACACGCACTAAAAAATTATACTAAATATATTGCAAACGTTAAAATACGCGAACCGAAAAACGCCAAAAAATGCGGCCCTAGCAGGCCCTTTACACCAGTTAATGTTAACTCAACCCACTTTACACTTTAAAATAATTTTAATACTTTACCCTGATGGACGCAACCTCAGCAACCCACTTTGTAACAAAATTTTCAAAGTTCGTTAATTTTTTAAAAGGGACAACTTCAACCCAAATTGTAACAAAATTGTGACAAAGTGCGTTAAATTTGTTAGTGTGTTGAAGTTATCCCTAACTGCCATATCCCTTAAAACCCTAAATTCAATCTTTTGCAACTTTTAAAAAATCACGTAGCGGAGCCCTGCCTTGCATTTATAGGGAAATGTTAGTACTCCTAGAGCGAACGAACACAAATACCGCTCCCCACTTTTTGGGGTTATTGCCAGGTTTTAGTCATTTCCTTTGGGGATGTACGGGATAAAAATCTAGCGC
Source organism: Ophioderma brevispina (assembly GCA_023653785.1). Taxonomy (NCBI): domain Eukaryota; kingdom Metazoa; phylum Echinodermata; class Ophiuroidea; order Amphilepidida; family Ophiodermatidae; genus Ophioderma; species Ophioderma brevispina. Next base: position 4,658 of record JAMKCH010067218.1, on the reverse strand, counting down.
ACAACCTAAGAAGCTATTGCTGTTTAATAAATCTTGAAAATAATTTCGATACTGTAGAATAATATTATTGGAAAAGAAACGAGAAAGAAACCAGAAAAGAACTAGGGTCAAATATTAAAGGTTTATGTTCTTTTTTTGTGTAATTCATCTTCTTCTTGACAGATTTATACGATTTAATCCATAAAATGGCTTTGCTGTATGTGGATTATATAAAAAAATCAACTGCCAGATTAAACATAATAAATAGAGCCATACCGTGGTTCATATGATTCACTTTGTATATAATGTGGGGTGAGATAAATTCAATGATGCCCTTGTGATGTCATGTCGGAAACAGCTTTAACATAGCCCCACATAACCATTATAACAGAAAACAACTAGGTTTATGAATTAAACACTTTTCTGTAATAACTTGCAAGAAACTTTTAGATGATAGTTATTTTAAGGAAAAGGAAAATATAAAATTTTCTTTTTTCTGGCTACAATTTTTACATAATGTGTTTGAGAATAAACTGTCTGTACGACATTGTAATTATGCGTACTATGATCATAAACTTTACTTATTCAACCATGACTGGGTTATTGTCTTTCAATTAGGGTAATGCATTATCTAAGTCCTTTTATACATTATATATTTGCGGGCTTTCTAGGCTATTGCGTCATCTCATTCGCAATCCAAAGGGAATTGCCGTTCTTAAATGAATGCAGCTGTGTACATTTGAACGAACGAAAAACTATTTGTTTGCACAAGTAAGCACTTGAACCTATCGCGCTTACTTTTAGTACCTTATTTCCTAATTCCGTACCATTTCTTGGAATTGGATTGAACTTTTCTGCGTGATATGGGGAAAGAGTTTGATATGGGCGAATTAATAATGGGGCGAGTTGTGAATGGGGCAAGTTGATTGGGTGAGGTTAAATTGGGGCGAATTGTAATGGGAGGAGTCGTATGGAGCGAGTTGGTATGGGATGAGTTAATACTAGAACGAATTTAGTTGTATGGGACGATTTGCTATGGACGAGTTGGTATTTGGGTGAGTTATGCGGGGCGAGTTAGTTTCTTTAATTGGACATTCTTGAAGATTTCGTAAAATAGTTTGTGTTGCAAAGTGCGTCGAAAGTTGTACATTTTTTGTTGTTTTGTCAAAAGAGCTTAACAACGCAGGTCGTAACAATTTCGTGGGGAGTAATGTTTTTAAATGGAAATCTTTGAAAATGTCATCACTTTTATTTTTGTTAGGAAGTGCGTCGGAATTTGTCCCGTTTTTCTATTTCCTGTCTGTCACATAGGGATTAACCAGTGTAACAATTGTGTTACAAGTGCGTTTTATTGTCTCTGAAGTGCGTGCCAACATGCTCTACATTCGGCCACAGCATTCCTTGTCGGTCGACCGTCAGTCATGCTTGTTCAAAATGCGCCGCTATTTTGGACAGTCATAGTTGTAAATCCCACCAAATTCACTACGCATCATCGATGGTACAATGGTACAGGAGAAAGCACTGATCTCAGCAGAGATGTACACCGCACGTTCGGCACCCCACTTACCCCCACCTCTAATCCAGTAAGGTCGCTTACCGAGTGAAAACATCTCGACATGAAAGCGGATTGAAGCTCTCGTATCAACAAGGCAACTGATCAGGCCGAATGATGGAGCTCTGCAGTAATTGTTGACGAGTGTTGACGAGTTGGTAGACTCCCTGGCTGTAACCATCGATGGGCTGTTCGGCAGGGTGAAGTACAAAGTACGAATATCGACTGTCCTATTAGGAGTCGCGTTTGCCGCATGAGTTGTGAACGGGGTATCGGCAAAATCCAAGAAATCTTTCTTCTTCTTGTTTGGCGTATGAGGCCGACCAGCATAAATGTGTTTGAAACGGTTTAGCCAGCATCACTTGTGATTGGTTGGGGTTTGCGACCCAGTCAAATCGACCCCAAAAGTACAAACTTTAATGTTTTGGCTGTAAGTTATGGTTGTACATTGGTGTTAGTCTCTCCGCATGGCAAAAAGTGGCCGAACAGAATTTTGGGTATCTCTTCAATATTGCCATAGTTCTGAGCCCAAATTCCGAAAGACACAAAAATAAAATTTCTGATTGGCTGTTTATCCCTATAACAATCAACGTAAAATATGTAAGCAAGAAAGAAACTGCTCAACGTGCTTGTCTCTAGCAGGAGTGTTAAAAGCGTAACTGGTCAGCCATGTCAACGCCACTTCTGTATCCTGGTGTAAGAAACAACTGACAGGAGGGAGGCGAAGATGGGCCAACTCCTCCTTATCGACTTTCGTCAGCCGAAACCAGCGATGGTTTCGGGGGCTTAGCATCACGATTAGGCCCGTATGGTTGGCCACACCACCAAATACTTACTGCAATTCCTTGTATGTACAAAATGCCCTGACTGAACGTCAATTTCGGCTAACGAAGAGACTTCAGTTCCCGCGATAGCATTTTTCTTGGAACTCGACGCCTCTGCATACCATTCCTCACGAAAATACCATCGACCACAGAAACTTTTGAGCTTACTGGAATTCGAGACTACGATGAGTTGTGAGTTCTATCAAAACTTGGGTTGCTAGTTCAAAGATTCCTGTGGGAAAGGGTTCAAATTAAGAAAGCACTATAATTACTTGCAGCAAAAGCCTCACAACTTTCTGATTCCTCAATAGTTTGTTGGTTTGTATCTTAGAAAATTATTTCTAGCACAAAAAAACCCCCAAGTTGCAGTTTTAGTATGTTTTTTCTAATTAAACATATAAAAAACAAAACCTAAAATTAATTTATACTTTTTTTAAACAAAATTCAGCCAAAGGGTTTAAGACCAGATCTTTTAGTGGTGTGCAATATACATACTTCCAAATTGTATTTTTTAATAATAGGGAATTGTGAGTCCAAAACAAAAATTTATCATAGTTTTTTTAATGAAATTCCGCCAAAACACTCTTATGAGAGTGAAAATAAACTGGTAAAATAGCTGCTATCTACTGTAGATAGCACTAGTAATGCAATAACAAATAAGGAAGATTGACTACCATGTTTACTACTCTTTTCACTATGTTCTTTGAAGATGACATTATGGGTATGCAATGCTTCAATTGGAATATTAAATACATGAGACCTTTTCACATTGACAAAACCGTGCGTTTTTCTAGAAACAAACTCGTTTACATAAAAAACATTGTCTGGAAGCAAAGTCACAGTGGGGTGTGAGGGTTTGGTTTGGATCATTCTTTTGATATTCCATAATTCCGGTCAAGTTGACAATACCATGCGGGGCTCCATTCTGTCAGATTAAGATTTATTTGCATAGTATATAGATATATATCGATATCGTCGGCTGGGCATCGCATACTATTGCAGACGCGGACTCTACCTAATTAGTAAGCTATTAATTAGCTAATTTGATCTATGTGACATTTAATCAAATTATTTTTTTTCATACAGCGCTATCTGACATAGATCACTATGTGATGCACTAAAAAGAACGTACATGCGATTTAAGAAATCGAAATTTTACTCACACGATCGATTCTATATCAAATCTGGTCAACATTCAGCGGCTATATGAATAGATCACTATGTGATGCAATGATACGACAATTGCGCCTCTTTATATAATACGGTGATGATAAGTCACATACTGGTCTATCTGTGTTATATCTAAGACATCGATTGGAAAAAAAAAAAAAAAACAAAAACAATCTTCTCACATACTGATCGATAAGTTTACAGTCATATTAAACAGGTTGGATAGATAACCGCATTATTTTCACTGATATTTCCTTTGGCCTGGTAATAAATGACGCGATCGGTATGTTTCGAGCTTATACCATGGGAAGATTTTCAATTGCGAGTTTCTCGGAACACGTATTTCGTGAGATAGAATCAGTATGTTGATGAAGCCGATATATATATATACTCATTTGCTTGAAACATTCTTTCATAAAATGCACAATGTAAATGATTACATAACATCGTCTATTTTTTTCAGTTTCAATGGACCTCAATATCCCCACGGTTTCAGGAAGAAAGGATGCCCTTACCAAGCTTGTTGGAGTTGTGTCATTTGGTGGTGTACAGGGCGGCCCTTATTACTCAATTGTAAAAGATAGAATGTAGAGGCACTTAGCACGGTTTCTTTTCATATATTGACTGAATAACTAGCGTATACATAGTGTCCCGTTAGGCGACGAAATAAAAAATATTTTAAGGGCGGATCGGATCTTTCAACTGGTTCGGCCGTTCAGGAGATTTTTTTTTCTGGAGTCAAAAATTGGCCTAAAAATAATCCCAAAATATGAAAAATCAGGAGGAAATTTGTTACAAATTCAAGTTTTCTAAAAAAATAGCCAAAATTGATACATTTGAGCTCTTAACCGGCCGATTTTACATGATTTTTGGGAAAACTAAGAAAAATCTGCAAACTGAAAAAATCAGTGTATGTCGGGGCCAGTAAAACCAGGGTTTTTCTTAATCGCGGGAAATTAATTAAGTTATGTATTATTTATCAATATCGTATCCTTTAAAGAAGGACAGTATTAGTGTTCGTTAAAATAAGAATCATCATGGCCTCCGTCAGTCGCAAGCGATAATGGATAACAAGCGCACAACTAAAAAGCGAAGCTGGATGTCCTCCAGGGCGCAAAGACAGGGCAATTGCT
>JAMKCH010067217.1:0-15083 GCA_023653785.1 Ophioderma brevispina | reverse complement strand
GGTCAGTAATTTTATCTTAGTTGTATTGTGAATTCAGTAAATTTGCTGCTACACGTTTTTAAGTACACTCTTCTGCAAACCTAAAATAGAGCGGTCCATAACTAAAATGTCATTCCGATTAAAGAATGCGTCTGATTTGCTCGTATATTTAGGGTTGCATTGCGAACTAAGTCTAACTAAGTAAGCAGGATGGTAAAATATGTTTACAGTCTGATTCAGTGATTGCCTTATATTGTTTTGAACTACTCCCGGTGTTCATCGGACTATCGCCAGACTCACAAAATGAATACATACGTCTTTACTTCTCACAATCTTCAGTGTTTCTCATGCTCTAATTCTAAAAACCCTAATTCTAAAAATGATGTATCATGCAGGGACTTCCCGCTTAGTAGGATTTTGACGTCTAACGGAGAGAATTTTCACTGGACGCAATAAATTCAGAATGAGTGACAAAATGATGTCCACTTGGACGCCATAATTCAAAGCCTCTGAAAGGCTAAAATATGTGTTTCCAAGCCTCAACATACAAAATATTTCTGCTAAATGTAGCACAAAATCTGTTTGGACTTTCAGATTATTTTCACCCAAGTCCTAGCAACCATTTTTTGTCATTATTTATTTTTGTCATTTTACTAGTACTACTACTAGTTATTGGATTAAAGAAACCGAACATCAACAAATAAAACAATATACCTGTGACCTACATTTCGTTTGCGTCTTTTTGAGTGCAATCGCCTTTCACTCACCCTCCCAAAGGGAAATATGGGTAGCAGTGCTCGATTTACAAAATAAATTTTACATGCACCGGTGCATGTGGAACAAAAATTTTACATGCACAAAATCAATGTTGCATGCACACATTAACAAAATTTAACTCAGCAGTACAACTGATCAGGTGTACTGCTATATGTCATTCATACAATATCATCAAAATATCAACTGGAACACATTCTATTTGGTATTACTTTGTGTCCCAGGAGCTAAAATTGACTAACTTTGGTTCTGCCCTACATGCACATTGTGCATGTAGGTTTCCAGAGCTACATGCACAGAAGAAATTCCACATGCATCTGTGCATGTGTGCACCCAAGTAAATCGAGCACTGATGGGTAGAGAGTTCTGAAGTTCGAAGGGTCATGGGGTAATTAGTTCTCAATATGTCTATTGGCTGTGGCCAAGTGCAGTGGATGATTTAAACCATCCCATAATGCATTGCAACATTGTACTGTACAAAACACATGTAAGTATTCAGGATAAAAAGTGTTCATTTTAAGAACCACAAGACATATCATGATCATGCTAAAAATTACCTAAGTATTTATGCTTTGTGGGCTAAAATGAGTGTAAAATTCAGGGTTTTTATTATGTGTTAAGAATATGATTTTTGTGGGTTCACATAGTCCTGATGATCATGACTAGGTAGTCTTTAACTTTTGTATGTTGTCGTTAAAGCGTTAACTATCTGTCATGATGGTTTGTGCAAAGAATGATCTTTTAGTGTAAGCAAAATTCAAGTTGGTATTGTGCCCAAAATATAAGCTGCCTGTATCCCCACATATACATTTGTCACTAGCCTTACTTAAAAATAGCATTGTTTTTTACAAGTTGATGCTAAGTTCTACAAGGTAACATTTATCAAAATTTGTGGAGTCCAAATCTTCAGTGTACGTCGTCTAGTCCTCCATGTTTTAAAATCGATAAGACAACAATCCTGTCACATATCGGATCTTCAAACTGTCGGGTTCGGCGGCCAACTACCGGCGTGCGGGAAGTATTTACCCCGTGGGGATTTACCCACGTGTGTTCGGTGTCACATACTGCGTAAAATAGTATCTAATTGGATTGCTGAGAGACTAACTTCACGCGGTACTTTCCCACATCGCTGTAGTTACTTGGAGCAATGATCTTATAGGATCATGACTTGGAGTCGAATTGGGTGAAGCGTGCAACTGCGGATTGGGTGTTCCTCACGCAATCCCAATTTAGATAATATTTTTGCAGTCTGGGACCAGACAACACCGTGGGTAATTCTCACGGGGTAATACTTCCTGCATGCCGTATTTGGCCGAACCGAACAGTTTTGAATTATCTCGATATTGACGGTGATTTGTTGTCTATCATACACATGGAGGAACTAACGAAGTAAACTGAAGATTGGAGGCTCCACAAATTTTGGGTAATTTGACCATTTATAACTTAGCATCACTTGTAAACAACCTATTTTAAGGTACGGCTAGTGACATGATTATGTGGGTGTCTATCCAGTGCAGCATTATATTTTGGCACAATACCACGCGGTGGACTTTTTTGCTTACACTAAAGATCCTTTCTTCTTCTGCAACACACAACACGTCATGACTAGATAGTCCACATAATGACAACATACAAAAGTTAAAGACTATCTAGTCATGATCCATCTAGTCATGATCATCAGGACTAGGGGTGCCCCCCCCCGGCGAAATTTCAAAATTTATGTTTTTTGTTTTTTTTAATATATTAAAATATTCTCACAAATTAGGTTTTGTTAAAAACCAAAAGAGTTCATTTTTGTCTCTCCTGAACTTTGTTCGCAGAGACTTAGTAATCACTTTTCTGGGTCCTGTCCGTCTTGTCCCTCTGTCCTGTCCTTCTGTCCCTGTCTGCTGTCCTGTGTTCACGGCTTGTGTACTATTTCATCTGGAGTTTTCCTTAAGGGCTACGATGATGTAACTTGGTGGAAAGAACGGGTCGCGAGTTTCTGACCTGATTAAGATTTTGGGCTGTAAATTGCTAATGACGGATCTATTTTGCATATTTACGAAATTTCCCTCCCGCAAGGCTTGGGTACCAGTTTTTCTGGAGTTCGTAAGGCGTTAATGATGTAACTTGTGAAGGGAGCGGGCTGGGAAGTTCTCGAACTGAATTAATTTTGGGCGTATTCGGGGCAAATAAATTAGCTAATTAATATGCAAAATCAGTCGGTAATGCTAAAATTTTTAAACGTTACAATCGGATACGCAAATTCTTTCACTCCTTGAAAGCTATCATATGCACCTCTTTCCTCGCATTTGAAAGTGCAGATATGTGCGGCTTAGGTATGCAAATTAGCTATTAAATATGCATAATTCTCTATCTCTGAAACGGTACATCGGATGGGGCAAAATTCCTTCGCAACATGGAAAGAATGCTATGTCATGCATCTTTTGTGTGAATCATAATTGGGTCAAAGTGCAGGTGGGGCCGATTTAAGGGGCATTTTGTGATACAGTTGATCTAATTAAATATGTCGTATTGCTGTATCGCTGAATGGTACAGTGGTATGCAAATTCCTTCGCTCCACTACATGAGACGAATGACATACAACTTTTGTGGTGGAATCATAATTGCGTCAAAGTGGCATGGGGCAATTAACGGGGCATTGTTTGATGCAATTGCTCTAATTAATATGCGTAATTGCTTGTATCGCTGAAATGGTTACATTGGATAATTGCAAAATTCCTTCTTTGCTACATGAGGTTACTATGTGGTACTCTTTTGTGTGAATCATAATTGCGTTGACTGTGCATGTGGGCACTTAAAGGGGCACTTCCTTGATATTTTAAAAATTGGCAACAATGACAAATGTTTGGTCCATTTAACCCAAATTTGACTCAGGTTGTGTGAAATACACACCTTGCAAAAGAATTTGATGCAGGAGTTTACCTTACAGTAGTAAATTAGGTTCGCATGTGTTTATTTGGCAGTATATGGCTGTTGCGATTTGGTGGGTTACCAAACAAAGCAAACATGGGGCGGGGGGTTCAAGTTACACAAAGTAGATAGATCAGTGCCTATGTTTCATTGAAAGGGGGGTTTTCTGAGTTCTGGTTCTTTTGGGTTGCCAGCTGTTAATTCTGAAAATGTGACATGAAAATACGTAAAATGGGCGAGTTCGGGGCGTTCGCACCTCGTAGGGAAACTCAAATATTTCATGTGGTCACATGATATTTTTTCAAAAATTTAGTGTTTGCCACATTGAAATAATAAATTTTCTATTTTACTAAATTTAGGTATTTTAGGGATATTATGCGAGGACTTTTCGGATTAATATCTCCACAATGGAAAATGTTGTGACCCTTGGGGTTGTGTCACAATGAATAAGAGCAGGAAATAAAGAATACTATGAAGCAAAACCGGGGTGCTACTCCTAAACAATCTCTTGGTTATGATTATGTGGGGGACATTTCAGAAATATTCCAAAACGGAAAGATATTTTGACCACTCTTGGTAGTCTCAAATGACGAAGGGTGAAGAACAGAAATATAGAATACGATAAATGCAAACCCGGGGGTGCTACTTTTAAACGTCTCTTACTTGTGCTAACTGTGGGGGATTTCAAGATTAATATCTCCACAACGGAAAATGTATGTGGACCCCTAGGGTGGGGTCAAATAAAGAGTGAGACGTATAGAATATTATAAAAATACAAACAGGTTGCTACTGCCTAAAATTCTCTGACTTATGCTCGGTGGGGGGGGGGAGTGTCAACTTTCAAGATTAATATCTCCACAATGTGGAAATGTTTGTGACACCTCGGGTCGTGTCAAATGGGAAGTAAAAACTAGTTGAGAAAATGGAGTTATCTGCTGGTACAAACGTTTGGGGGAACACCCTGTACTCATTCAGTTGCACTCTGGTGTGCTGCTTTTTGTCTTACGGTTCACGAAAGCAGGCGAGACTTGTGGTTCGAAGAACCGCCTTGTTTATGTTTGCCCCCCCCATTGATGTTTCGCCCCCCTATGATTTACCATGGCGCCGCCCTGATAAGGACCCGATTTGTACAAAACATTGTGAAGAATGATCTTGGCACCACAAAATATTCCACTGGACCGGTAATTCTGATGAAAATTTGAATTTTGGCGGTCCATGGACTTCAAGTTAAAAAAACCGAAGCGGGGAACCATGGGTATCATGAGGTCACATTGAACTGCTTTTAACAAGGGAGAGGACTAATCAAGTTTTTGTCATTGCATATATAATTCTGAAATACACAATGTTCTGTTACTAACATACGGATAGAGTGGCACATTACGGGGATGGCTAGGATTTCGGAATACTCGCGCAAATCCGTGCAGCGTGGCATTATAATGGTACTATAGTTGGAGTAATACATATTATGGGCCAAGTTACTACCGTTACACCAGCTTCCACGCCAATAAAGGCACACCACGGGTTGACGTAGATGCAATTCCGCGCGACAAGCAACCGATGGTACGGCCAGGGCAAGAAATATTACTCAAAACTATACATGTATGGCAATCATAAGCAACCTATGTAAATCAATGACGTCCATCAAAATCGCTGCTTCATCAAACTCTACGCAGAATAAGAAATAATTCTTATTTTTAAATGGAAAAATGACACAATGTGAAGGTGTATTACCCATAATTTGACAAATTTCACTTGCTTTTTCTGATGGTAACACTTCCACATTGATTTGATTTCCCGGGGAGGGTTCTGGGATTTTGTTGGGTACCCATGCTGTTCCAAAAAAAGAGGGCTAGCTGCAAATGCGGGCCTACCCGCTTTAGGGGTATCAAATTCACAATAATCAAGTTTTCAGTTGTGATTGTGGACTGGTTCCAATGATTAACAAAGAGAAAACAATTAACCTACAACATTGGCCCTCATCAGAAAAAAAATAACCTGGAGTGTGTGGATTTTTCTTGCAGGAGCACAGTGCATTTTTCTTGGATATTGGCTATTTTAATTTTTATCTTTTATTCACGTATATTGAGAACTGTCCGCCAAACGGGGTAAAATTTCACTAATGCAAATAGGTCGGTAGGGGTATATTTCACTGGAAACATGTCATAATTTCACCCCAACACTTGTCCGTTAGGGTATATTTTAAACTGATACTGGTCCCGTTAGGGGTCACTTCAGAAAACCTGGAACGAGCATATGGGTACCCCAAAACAAACCCCTGAGAACCCTCCCGGGGTTGATGTGTATACACAACAGGCTATTGATAAAACCTGAACCACTCTCTCCATGGTTCATGTGAGTAAGGGCAAAGGAAACCATGAAAGCTTGTACTGTGTTCCCATAAGTTTTAAACTTAATTAAAAAAGGATGAGAAAGCGTTTTGGCGGTTAGATGACGGCGAAATAAGTGGACGTCGTGAAACACCGATTTTTGGGGGCTCAGGAGCTAGAAAAAAACGGTGTTTGTAAGTTTCCAAATCTATGCAAAAAAAAACTGACATTGCGATGTAGGTTCAAAAGAAGATCTTTTAAAAAAAGCATTATTGAAATTCTCTCATGCAAATTTCATGCTCTAGGTAAGGCAGGGGCAAAGATAGTCCCAATAATGACTTCACATGACATTTCTTACAGTATGCCTTTAACATTCTATGTGAAGTCCCAAAACTATGTGTAACAGCTAGGACTTATGGTGTAGCCTTCAAATTCGACCACTGACATGATTTCACCTCCAATTTCATAGAATCTTAACTGTTTCCAATTCAATAAGCTTCAACGGTGCTTTCGCTAAACACTCTTCCACCTTTAGCACCATTAATATCCTATTGAAATGCGTGGTGGATGAGTTAAAAAGCGGACTTTCTCGGAAATAAGTCGATTGTTAAAAGTCTGTTATGACAGATGGCAGATGGTTAGCAGAATATGCCCCAGAAAAATAGGTGTTTACACATTATAGCCCGGTAACGAATCAGAGTATGTTATTCAATCAATTCAGTAGTCTTACTTAGTCTCATTCTCGTTGGAATATGCATTTACTTCTACGAATGGGACGGCTGGTATTGTGGTTTTTTTAATAAAGGAGGACAACCAATGTAACATCAGGCATTTACATAATAATTGAAGGCGTTTCAATCTGGATTTTTCGAAAAAGCGCCCATACTACCTCTTAAAAAGAAAAGCTCAAAATTTTATTTTAGCATGGTGAATGTTATTTTTTTCTCAATTTAGTTAGAAAAGGCCATCAAAATTTAGGTTTGGGATTTATTCGGTTTTATTTAGAATTACGATATGCCTAATTTAGTACATTATGCATTTACACTCCTGTTAAGGTGATATTGAGGTATTTTTAAAACCGGGCGAGGATTAAACATTTTTAGCTTTTCTTTTAACGATTCATCTCGCTGCTCTGTTAGTCAATATTACACCTTGTGAAAGTACATCATGTAACTTGGATACAAGCTTCGTAGCATCTGGCAACCAAAAACACGGGACTAGTTCTTAGTTACCGGTCAAATTCTTTAACATGTCTTGAATTCATTAAATTTCACTTCCTAATAGAGTTGATGAAGATATACTTTCCTGTTGTTGCTAACACTTAAGGAATACTTTCAAGGTTGGAATCGGGTAATATTTATTTGTGTGAAGAATGAAAATTATTGAAGAATGTGAGACAAAAATTTGGTCATATCACACAATTTTGGCAGGACTCCTCCTCGATTAGTCATAGTTAAGAATAATGATAATGTACATATGGAGGAGTCATGCTCAGAAGGACTAGGGCAAAGATATGACGGAGACAAGAGAGCGTAAAGCATGTGTTCAATAGGCAAACTAGTTTGTACTTTGCCCTTAGTGATATTGTAGTCTGGAAGTATCCAGCTTGTCCACCAACAATGTATGGTGGATGACGTCATATTGAATACAGTATATAACACGCTGAAAACGGAATTCAATTACCTTTCGTCTGTGGTAGAGGGTTTATATTCCACTACCAAAGATTGATCTTTGTAGTAGTGACTTGCAATTCAAATTAAATCCTTACACATTTTGGTACAAGGCTAACTTAAGCTGTGTATGGTGTTTTGTTTTTCTTCATAATTTCAATTGTACACCATTTCTGCAGATAAACTAGTACCGGACTATATTACCTTTGGTGCACCAATATGCAGATGATAATTGATGCTTTAGAAAGCATGGGTTTCAAAAATCGCCAATACTTCATGTGAATACTTCAATAGCTTAAAGTGGATGTGATTGAATACACGCAACGCCTGGAGATTTCGCTGCAAATTTCATTGATGGATGTGTGAAATATTTCCCAGCTTGTAGCGGGGCCGGCAGTTCAGTTCCAACATTCCCTCTCTATAAATAACAGGAAAGGTGGATGTTGGACTTAGTCTCATGATTTCCATTGAGCGTTATAGGGAATTTCGCGGAGGAAATGCAATTGTACAGCGACGTGTTCAGTATGTAGCACCATTTTTCCCCTCTGGTGTACTTTCATTCTTTTGGTATTGTTATTGTTAGGATTGATCAATAACTGATTGTAAAAAGTAAACTTGAGTTGTTAAGCTGATGCAATAGAGGTTAAGTTGTAATTACATTAGTAAAAACCCTTTTTTTTCTACCTATGGTTTTAGAGTAGGAATGGGAGGAATCATTCATAAAACAGCCCACATGGCCACTCAGTTACAGAATTAGTTTTGTTGTAGCTGAAATGGACACAATGGCATAAAAAATAGTCAGACATGATGGACCCTTACTTAAAGCATTTCCACAACTTTGAAAAAAAATTTTGGTGTTTACATTTTGTTAAAAAAGGGAGAGTCTAACTTAATTTATTTTCCCTTGTAAGCTTGACTTCTCAGCCAAGGACCTGACATTACGACTTACTCGCCAGTCATTTTATCAAATTTGAAGAGCAATGCATTCCATCAGCTCACAGACCATGCTAATCCTGGCTAATCCCCCTTTCACTTGTCATGACAATATCTCACAAATTATATGAGAAGCTTGAAAGCGCCGTCAGGCAGCGTCATCTTGGGTTGGTGGACCTTCTGCAGCATACGACACGTGTTGGCACCAGGCCTGAGACACTCAAACTGCTCAGGACCATCCCGGATCGTCACCTTGTCATTCATATTTAACATCTTGCAACCGTAGCTTTATTCTCAAGACCATTGATGGGCAGAGTAGTCGTCTGCATCGGCTGAGGAACGGAGTACCACAACTGGCTCCTATGCTGTTTACCTCACACAACTCTAGACAATATGGCTACGCCGACTACTTTGCCCTCCCCCACTCGGACAGCAACTCTGACAGAATGTAGAAAGCACACTTACTATAGACATGGCCTACTTCCAGCATATCTCCAGACCTGGAGACTGAAGCTGAGCGAAAGTGATCAACCGCTACTCTCTGCCTCCACCCTCACACCAAAGAGGCTCACGCCAGCTTCAAATCACTCAACAGCACGCCTCTTGCCATACAATCCTACACAACCTACTTGGGAGTGAATCTTGACGCAGCTTACTTACCGGCATCACCTCGAGTCCGTATGCGCCACAGGTAATCTTCGAGGAATAACCTCAGGCTGCGACAATTAGGTTGCCCGATTGCCCGGGGCAATCATTTCTTGTTCGGGGCAATCAGAATTCACATAAGCAAAACTGCCCCTTCGGGCAAGCTTAAATTGAAGGTGAAGCTGTAATACAGGCCTGCTACTCTTCACATACACCATGTAAAACACCACTTAATCATCATGGTCTCAGACCTTTATGCTATTCTGGGTTATGAATAATCCTCAGAGACATCTTCAAGCTCAAAGTTGATGCATTTTTCTGAGCATTCTTGCGCTCTTTGTAATATTGACTTATTTTTCTTACAGAAATTAGGTAAAAATACATGACTTATCTTGTTTGTGTTTTTCGGGGCAAGTTTAGGCAATGAGGTTTTACGAGTGAAGGTTGCCCGATCGGCAACTCCAAAAAACGGGAATTGTCGCAGCCTGAATGACCTCCTGTGCCGACTTGCTTGATCTTCATGGGGTGCCATCCCAATGACCCCTGACGCACCCTGGTCTTGGCTCTGGTCTACACACTGCTGAATATGCTGCCACCATGGTGCAACAGCTCTCAGCCAAAGGCTTGACACAGTACTCACGGACCTGAGAACCTCACTGGCCTGCCTCCGTCCTACTCCTCTGATTCTACCAGTGCTTTCAGCATTGCACCTGCAGTACTTCGGAGAGAAAACCAACACACATAAACTAGTGAATAGGCCCCTGCTGGACAACAAGCACCTGCTGCATACAACTGTCAAAGAATCACACAACCTCGGTAGAAAAAACAGACTGTGCTCTCTCCGACCTTTCTGCCGACACGGCTGCTAAACTCTCCAGTTTTCCCCTTCAACATCTTACAGACTGAATACTGCCTGGATGATACCCCAAGACCATCAACTCTCTATACACCTAAGACGAGAACTACCACACCTTGCAAGCAATCCCACGCAAGAATGGGTCACCTTAAACCGGATTCGCAACAGGAGTCGGTCGCTTCAAATGTCAATAATGCAACCGATGGTGGCTGCGCCAATCGCCAGCCTGCCAATGTGGTCTCTCCATCACAGACTGCGGAAAACATTCTCAATGAGTGCCTACCTTTCGTCCGCCGTTGGACAACAGATTTCTCAACCCCAACCAATCAACAGGAGTTAGCTCCAACGCTTCCAACATGGTAGCTGCTGGCCTCCATACGCAGAAGAATAAGAGATCATATCTTACTACTAGCCTGAAGTACAATGTCTGAGAGGACCTGGATCAATCTATGAAGGCAGGTTTTTCATGCTTTTGCTTCTGGACACGAGGTTTCCGAACTACTGCCTTGTCAAGGATGGTATGCCAGCCTCCCATGGGCGGTGTTTTTCTTGCTAAGATCCATACCTGTCTTCCCAACTACGCCCCATCTGTTCTCCCTCTCCCGGACCACGGCCTTAGCCATGGGACTCCCAACTCCCTACCTTCTATGGGGTAAATGCCAAGCCAGCAATAATCAGCATTTTGTGTTTCACTTTAAGCTCAGCCGACACTAATCAGTACTTATGCCTGTTATTGCTGCCTGGACATTTACCTTGCACAATTTTTTAAAAAAGATGTTTTAAAAATGTTCTACCAGCATGCATGAACAGTGGGTCTCTTAAAGGGGTAAATGCCTAGCCGGTAGTTATTGGCAATTCAATGTTGGCGATCTCCCGAGGGGTATGTATTTAATGCCTCAGCTGGCACTAACCCAGCAGGTAGTCTTCTTTAGGGTAATAATGCCCGGCTTAATCTGGTTTCAACGTTCTCCTGAGGGGCAAATGCCCAGCTTGTACTTATTGGTAGTTGGGTCTGGTGGCATGGCCCAGCGCAATCTTTCACAGATGAACATTTTTTTTCACTAAATGCCCAGGCAGCACTGAAAAAACCCACATGATTGCTGATAAGAGCAACTTGGATGGGTTAGGGTTAATAATATCCAGTAGTACCTGTAGTCCCAATAATTGTGACTACACATTTGACATTTATTTTAACACTGGTCATTATCATATCACTGAATGTGTAGTCACAAGAGGTTATGTGTAATTGGTTAGCCATTTTAACAATTCTACTACACTCACCTCTCCAATCAGTTTCAAGCAGCATATGCAACCAAAATCACATATATCATCAATCCATCACATAGTATTACCCTTACGATCTCTTCTATCCAGTTTTAAGACTGAATATGCATGAGGTAATTGTTTTCAGAAAAATCAGTGATTTTATTCTGCTTTCTTTACACTTTACTTTTTGAAGGAGTTTGGTGCTGGTCAGATTTGGACAATCAAAGTTCATCAGAATTTCATACTTAGGTGCCAGGCATTTTGACCAAAATTTTTTATTATTATGCATCTGGCACGAGTGGAAGTGGTCCTCAAGATATAAGATCGGTAAAATTTGATGGTATTTGGAGGCTTTTTTATTGATTACATTGGTGGTGGTTAAATGACTAACAATTACACCTAACCTTTTGTGGACTACACATCAGTGATATGATAAGGACCAGGTAAAATAAATGTCAAATGTGTAGAGGGAAATAGTGTTGCCCCTATTCACCGATATAAACCATGTAAGTATTGTTGTATACTACACCTCAAAACTTTAATTTCAATTTTATGCCACAGTATATGTTGGTTTTGCTATAGATAGCTTTATTCAGGGGTTGAAACAATGTCAAATTTCCCGGGGAAGAACGGTGTGTTCCTAATAAACGCACCTGCCCATGCTCTAATAAATGCCCCCTACGATTTTGGAAACAATTCAAAGAAAATGAGTTAAGCCTACCTAGTACACAGTTTGATATGTTTTCCCGTGGGATTGTTGTGCCCAAATTTGATTTTATTAGCTTACTTTGTCATTTTGGGGGGAGTGCTGTGCTATTTCAAAAATCTTAGGGTGCCATTTTTTTCAACCACGCCTCAGGCGCCATTTTGATTTCAAAATGGCCGCCATTTTCAGTATTTTTGTTCCTATATCTCGGCTTAGGAGCAACTTAGAGGAGTCAAAATTAGGTGGGCAAAACCCATGTTGTATACCAGGGAACTTCCCATTGACGCATCGTCTACTTGTAATGATTTGGTTTGGCTACCATCTTGGAATTTTCAAAATGGGCCACCATTTTTTAAAATTATGTTATGTCCTATATCTTGGGGTGTGAGCAATTGGAAGAGTAAAAAGGTGGCCGATACCCATGTTGTGATACTAGGGATTCTTTTAACAGCACTGGCTTACTTGTATCTAATTTAGCTTTGACGCATCTTGGATTCAAAAATGGCCACCATATCTAATACACTGTTTTTTAAATCTCAAGAAATACAGTAATAAAGCATTCTAAAAATGGTAGCATTGAATGTTACCATGATGATAATTCCAAATCATTGCATGCCTATTATTTAAATGAGCACAATCAGCCACCATGGAAGATTTCAAAATGGCGCCACTAGACAATTGGATGTTTTGATTAATAATTGAGGTCCATGAAATGTAACCACCTATCAGTGTATAAATTAAGATCTACTATTTTAAACATATCCTTAAAATACTTGACTTTGATTTTGGGAAACTTTATTTGCGGTGTATAGGCCTTAATTCAATAATATTTTCGTGAAGCAAAAAGAAGATTAATACTATCATGTTATACTTTTAGAGACACCAAAAACGTTTTAATTTTTTCATGCAAACTTGACTAAAAGCGAAGGAGGATGTTGTTTTTTGTTCCATCACAAGAAAAAAATACGATATTGACAATTCCCATTAGAGGCTTAATGACTACATGGGTTACCCCGTACCTAGTCGTAAAACTTACGTTCTTCAAGGCATATGTAGAGAGTATGTAACTCATCTATGGAGCTGAGACTTGGCCACATACCCCATACCCAAAAGTTTGAGGACAGGATCAATGGCTGTTTATATACAACTTATTAGAAAGTATTAACATCAGATGGAGGAGAGTCTATTTCAACAATGAGGTAATGGAGATTCACTCCTATCAAAAAACCTTAAAAAGGAGACGTCTCACAGTTTCGCAGCAGGTCACTGCAGACGGCCAACTGACCAACCTACCTCACCTGATTTTTTCTGGGCCACCCCGGGAGGAAGAACCTCAGTCGTGGCAGAAAACTTAGTTATCCTTTGATGTCATTGCTAAAGGATATGGATGGTAGCAAGTGAAAATCCAGCAACTCATGACGGATAACGCAGCCTGGTCAAATTTGTCTCAGATGCTTTCGACGTTCCGTCTACGGAAGACAGATGATGATGATGAGAAGGAATAGCCTTCTGGAATTGTTACGTTGTAATCAAATTGTGTTACCAAAGTTCAATGCATTTCAGAGCGCTGTTCTTGGCATATGTGCTGCAATTGCTGCATTTTCTGTTCTTGACATACACCATGCACAAAAAAAGTTTTCAAAAGAACATTTAACATGCTGTCTTTAGGTCAAAACTATCCTCAACAAAATTTCTGGAATACAACCATTGGTCCCAGCTTAAATCTAGGCTTATCCACTACTCTTATAGATATGCCGACAGCAAATTTTCGTCCCAATCAGTGACCTTGCAGCAAACGCTTTTCCTTTTCCGGTATAAAGTGAAGCTCGCCTGGAAAACTGTTGGTTGAACACAAAATCCATGGACGCATCAAGTACATCAGTGGGATCAAGGTGTCTGCCTCCTCCCATGTGAGTGCTCACCAATATTGGAGCCATACACACCTGGTTGGTTAGAATATGTTGGGAATGCCAACTAAGCCTTTTTTTTCCCTTGCTGCTATCGTCATATTCACGGAGTAGAGGTTTCCTGAAGTAATCTGTCAGTTGAAACTTTGTTCAATAGGAGACAGCAGAGCGTTTGCAGTGGTACTAATTTGAATATTAGGCGAATCTCTGATGTCAAACTTGACCGGATCAATGCCAACAGACCTTTTGCCATGTGTATGAGCTTTCAGTGAGTTATCAATATTATATGCTGTCTAAGATATCAAATCCTTCACCTCATCATACCCGGATACACTCTTACGGATGATGCTTCGACAAAGTTTTTGTTGGCAAAATAGAGCATGTACCATTGATTGTTGACCTTTATTGATAACTCGAACAGCTGCCATGGCGTCTATAATGCCAAATGTATTGGATCTCCAACTCCGCTTGATGCATGTGTTAGTCTACATGGAGATCGCTTGGTGGTTCCCTTTAGACTCATCAATGACAAATGACAAAAATTACTCTTTCAATTTGGGATTAGAAGAAGGCATCTATGAGGAGAGTGATCTGCGGATAACAGAAAACTCTGGCATGATAAGCTGTTTCCAATGTTTGGCTCCACCGAACAGATTTTTGGTGAAGGAATTCCGACTTAGTCACCGTGAAATCACCGATCACCAGATTTAAGCTCCAAGTTTTCTTTTCTTGGTCAGTGCACGTAAACATCTTTCTTTGGCAAGACAAATTGGTACAAGTCGAGCATATCTGTACATAAGAGATCAGGAACAAAGTAGTATTTGACTTGCTCCCAAGGGCACACACCGAGACCAAGCTCCCACTCTCCTAACTCCCTCATATTTGAAATCTCCTTAGGGTTCCAACGTCGATAATAACAAATTGCATCATCTTTGTGGCACAGATGACCCCCACAACTACTCATACACAAATTTCTATTCAGGGGCGATCCCTGGTGACTTTCATACCTCTGACGTCACCGGCGATCCCATCTTGCTCGTCCTCTTTCCCTTTTGGGCTCTACCTGACCGGTGAGATCTGTTAGCTCCCGATTCTAGTAGAAAT